>NW_026509421.1:0-13673 GCF_026875155.1 Cherax quadricarinatus
ACAACATCTTGAATGCGGAACAAATAAAGGGTCATCAGACGTGAGGGGGGTAAGAAAAACCCCCAATCATGACGCGGGAACAAAAATTTGGTCAGTCAGACTGTGGGGGTTTGGAAAAAAACCACCACTATGACTACGGGAACAATAATGAAGGTCAGCGACTGGGTTGGTCAGATAAAACCCCAAAATTTGACTGCGGGAACAAAAAAAATTATCAGCTGGGGGGGTGGAAAGAAACAACCACCATTTATGACTGCTGGAACAATAATGAAGGTATGTCAGACTGTGAGTGTGGTAAGAAACAACCACCATCTATGACTGCTGGAACAATAATTATGGTCAGTCAGACTGAGTGTGGTAAGAAACAACTACCATCTCTGACTGCTGGAACAATAATGATGGTCAGTCAGACTGTGAGTGTGGTAAGAAACATCCATCCTGTATGAATGCTGGAACAATGATGGTCAGTCATACTGTGAGTGTGGTAAGAAGCAACCACCATCTTTGACTGTTGGAACAATAATGAAGGTCAGTCAGCCTGTGAGTGTGGTAAGAAACAACCATCATCAATGACTGCTGGAACAATAATGATGGTGAGTCAGACTTTGAGTGTGGTAAGAAACAACCACCATCTATGACTGCTGGAACAATAATAATGGTCAGTCAGACTGTGAGTGTGGTAAGAAACAACCACCATCTATGACTGGTGGAACAATAATGATGGTCAGTCAGACTGTGAGTGTGGTAAGAAACAACCATCATCTATGACTACTGGAACAATAATGATGGTGAGCCAGTGTTGCAACCCCTGAATGGGTTACAATGATTATTATGTATATATAATGTATATTACCTTTTCATTTAATTTTTATTGTTTACATTTGCGATAATAGCTAAATCGTAAATGTATGACTTTAAATTATTTTGACTGTTATATTTTATTTAGTTTTATGTTGTTAGGAATGTTATAAATGTGCTCAGTTAGCCCTTGATTGTCAAACTACTGTAATTATCGCTTGTCGCTCGTTATACTGCCGGCTTCTGAGCTGCAGTTTCCACGTAGCTATCCACGTGATCGAGGGGGGGTGTCCTCACCTCCCCGAAGTTGTCAGTCTGCTGGAGACTCGCTTGCTGGTTGGACAGTTTGTCTGTCTCATTATTCTTGTTATTCTGTAGAGCTTTGTTCACAGAACATTGTATAGACTTAGTGATTTTCGACGTTGTACTGAGGTTTTGTGTGTCACACTGACACTCTGAACATCTCAGGTCCTTAGCTATAGCTTCTGACCTAATTTTGTAACTGTTTCCTGTGTATTGTCCACAGTCACAGTTTTTCCTATGCTGAACATTGATTCAGTATTATGGGAGTTTTGTAACTTTTGTGGAGGATCTGCAATGGTCCCTACTTAGTGGCGTTATATTTTTTTCCCCAGTTCCTGATTCTGTGTCGCAGTCGCTTGATATTGCATTGCAAATTGGGTTTAGCATTCTTTGTTGTTCAAGCAGACTGTTCGGGTTGCCATCGGTCAAGAAGTTAGTTTATTTGAGGACTTTGTCAGTCACTTGTTTAAGTCTTATTCGAGTCTTGAACATAGCTAACTATTTAAGGACTTACACGCATCCACACACTTGTACATATTTGTAAATCTTATTAAATGTTAATGTACCTGAGGGTACTTAAGAATTATAAATGTGATATGTGCTTCAACACAATAATATTGAACTCGAGAGATTGATTTTATTTTGATTGCTGTGATTTAATTTACTTTGAAATATCCTCTAGACTTAATAAATTTATTAAATTTTAATTTCTCTAGTTAGTAGCCTACCAGTTGTAATCCAAAAAGCACTATTGAACCATACTGAATTTTAATGGATAATTGGATAAGGATACTGACTACTTGTTACGAAAACCCAGTAACAGCTGGATGCAGAAGGGGCAGTCCTTACTAGTATTCACTGGAGATCCTAAGCTTTTAGAATTGCGTTTTTGTAACAAAGGGGGGCCTGTCCGGGAGGCTCTTGATCCAAGGGGGTGGAGAAATTGTCCATTTGACATACTAGTAACTTATGGTAAAACACTTTGAGTACTTTCCTAATCTGAAGACTTTGAGTTTAGTCTTGTACAACATTACCAGGTGGATGTATGTACCTGACTGATTTCTCTTGATCCAAGAGAGGGAAAAATACTGTTTTTGACAACCAACACTAAAATTCCTATTAAGATTATAGTTTCCCATAATCACTCTCTCGTAGTACAATTTTTTGTGATGTATGCCAAAGTGAAACAGTTTAATTGATACTCTGACTTTGTCTGAGTTAAGTACATTAAAACTTCAGACGTGTTGGCAAGTAGCCAAATATCTCGGTGTGACGTATAACAGGAAATTTTACACCGCAGAAACTGTCAGAGCATTAATTAAAGATAAAATTGTTTCCTGCTCATACAGAGATGTCTGATTATGATTCAGATTCAGAAAGCTAGTGCCCAATTTAGGAAGTATGGCTCTATTTGAAGTTGAAAAAGAGCAACTAAGCAGAAGTGAGCCCCCGTGTCTGAGCCTAGTGTAGCTCAGTTCTCGCTCACAACCTTCCCGCCCACTGACACTTTAGTACAGAGTATAAGCTGGTAGTATGACACAGCCCAATACTAGTACAGTGTATACTACACCTGTATTTACTTATCCTAGACCAATCTAGACACTCTAGAGACGGCTGGACCAAGTGTCCACCTAAGGACCGTCCAGACCATGTTAATTTTCCCTACTCCTCCATTACCTACTGGCCTATCTCTCAGGAGCAGTTTGAGGGGTTGGAACGCCTCATTATGTTGCAGACTGCACAAATTGAGGCACAGAGGAGATTGAACGAAGATTTCCAAAGAGAAATGTTCGTCTGGGAAGACAACAGACTGATATATCACAGGACACATTTAATGTGCAGAAAGCTGCATCCATGGTTCCTAAGTTTTTTGAAAGTGACTTAGACACATATTTTGATGTGTTTGAGAACCGGCACGTGCTATGAACTGGCCTCGTAAGCACTGGGCAACATTGCTTCATACTGCTTTGAGGGGAAAGGCTCAAACTTGTACTGCCGCCTTACCATTTGTCAAGTACATTAGTTATGACGCTGTCAAACAAACTATTCTAGAGACGTAAAACTTGTTACCTGTAAGTTATCAAGAGCATTTCGTACGTTACAACGAAGACAAGATCAAAACTTGTGTAGAGTTTTGCTCGTGAGAAAAAGTTGCTTTTGAGAGATGGTCTAGAGCTGCTAAATGTAACAACTACGACAGCCTTGTTCAGTTGTTGCACATGAAGGTTTAACAACTGTATGTCTGCGGACATACAAGAATATCTGATCGATCATACTGCCTCGGATATCTGAAACTGCAGCATTAGCAGACAATTACGAGATTTCTCACAGACTTGTACGACTAAAACCACAAAGAAACAAGGTAACTAAAAATTGTCCTAGAAGTTGGCAACCTAAATCAGCTGCTCATTGCCGACCTAATGTACCTGCTACTGTAACTTCTCGTACCTTTACCAGGAAAACTCACAATCCTGAATCTGTCTCAGTGACTAGACAGAAATCTGATACGAGAAGAAGAAAGTTAAATGTACCTATTGACAGAAAAGGACATATAGATAGAAATTGCTATAAGTTAGAAAGAGATACAGAAACAGTCGTGCGCTGGCGCCCCCACTCAAGTCGTATCCTCTTCCATGCAACAAAGACCCCAAAAAGCCTAGCAATGCTCTGAACCTACTTTTTTTAGATAAGTTACTCAGGATAGATGACTAGCGTCAAAAAAGTGTTCTGACGAAAAGATTCGTTCAGCGATGAGTCCTTACTTTTCGAGAGATAAAGTAGGATTTGACGAATCACATCTAACGAGATAATTTCTTTCAGAGACACTGGCAGTTATCTCACTTTTTAAAGAGAAGATGTACTGCCCATAACGGGAAGATACCTATTGCAAGATAGATGTATTGTTAGAAGCCTATGGGGGGCTGTTATAAAAGTGCCTCTGCACAAAGTTTATTTTGAAACAAGCTATTATACGGGGTTATATTTCAGTGGGTATATCCAGTGGTGTATTTCCCATCAGGTCAGTGGACTTGTTGATAGGGAACATATCCTTCATGCGGTATATTTAAAGAACCACTGTGTTTTGATAAAACACTGATGATAATTAGCCATTGAAGCTTGTAGAGAAAACCTATTTTATTTCCTCTCAGCGCAATTTACTAGAGCTATGTAAAAGATACAAAAACCCAACCCCTTTGTCTCCTGTTGATTTAGTTGATGACAAGATTTGGGCTTGAATATGTTGTTTAGTGACGCTCTGCCCCCCGGATCATTAACACTGACTCCCCCCGGTCATCAACCTAGTCAAGACACAACTGACGTTAAATTTCTAACTCATGATGATTTAATCAAGGATCAGTTTGTTGATCAGTCACGGGAAAGACTGAGAGATATAGCAGTTACTGAGAGTGAAGCAAAGGATCTCGATAATTGTTACTATTTAGTAACGTTACTGATGGAGAAAAATACATGTAAGTTGTCAGCTGATAGGTGTTTCCACCACAGTCAAGAATCTCGTATGTTCCCAGTTACATTTCGTGAACAAGCCATTGATTTTGCTCACAATAGTCCCATAGGGGGACATTTGGGTGTAAAGAAGACACTCGGTAAACTGGAAAAAAACTTTTACTTGTCCAAAGATGAAGGAAACAGTAGCTGATAAATGTGCGCATTGCCACGTGTGTCAAGTGACAGCAAGCCAGCGCACACACCTCCACCTGCGCCTCTCATTCCTATCACCGTGCATGGTGAACCATTCTCAAATCTTTTTATTGATTGTGTTGGTCCTTTGCCTAGAACCAAACTAGGAAACCAATACTTTTTTAAATATTATGGAACGCTGCCCAACACGCTATCCCAAGCTATTCCTATGAGAAAAATTAATGCTCGTGCTATTGTGAGAGCGCTGATGAATTTTTCTCCCAGGTTTGGGTTTTCCACGAGAGATACAGTCAGATAGGGATCTAATTTCACTTCTAAGATCTTTCGAGAAGCATTATCCCACCTAGGAATAAAGCTGTACTTTCAACCAGTTATCATCCACAGTCACAAGGTGCTCTAGAGAGATTTCATCAGACATTGAAGTCCATGATGAGAGCTATTGTGAACATTTTTCAGAGATGGGTTGAGGGTTTTACCTTTTCTTCTGTCGCTATGAGAGAAAGTGAGCAAGAAAGTCTCGGATTTAGTCCGTTTGAATTAATATTCGCACACCAAGTGCGTGGTCCTCTTGCAGTGTTGAAAGACGTGTGGACAGGAAAATCAAATCCATCATTGAGTACTTCACCTTCATTAATGCAGCAACATTTGACAGCCGCTAGGAGAGATAGCTTCGAAAAACCTAGTTTCAAACCCAAGCTAGAATGAAGCAACATTATGACAAGCGTGCTGTCCTCGTTCTTTTAAAGCAAGAGATAAGGGGATGGCTCGGAAATTAGTACCAGGTCATGCTCTACAAGCCAGGTATGATGGTCCCCTGGAAGTAGTGAAAAAGCTTAGCGACGTAAATTATTTGGTACGTACGCCTGGGAAAAAGAATCTAATCATGTGTACCATGTTAACCAGCTTAAGGCATACTACGCTAGTCCTCTACCTACTACTTCTATTCTTCCTAGGACAGAGGAAGAAAACGTCAGTCTACCTGACATCTCTAAAAGGTATAGAGGTGCGTTTTAGAAAATTCTGTGACTCTACAGTCCCCTAGACGATTTTTTTTAGTAACCTTGGGATTGATAAAGCTGGTGATATTAAAAACATGATTTTGCATTTCCCTGAATTGTCGGGGATGTTCCTAAACGTTGTACTCTGGTGTTTCATGACGTTGATGTACAGGGAGCATCACCCATTAAGCAATCCCCCATATAGGATGAGTCCAACAAAACATAAAGCATTGAGAGAAGAGGTTGATTTTCTGTTATCTCACGGGCTTATTGAGCGCAGTAAAAGTCCATGGGCATCTCCCTGTATTTTAGTGCCTAAATCTGACGGTAGTTCAGGGTGTGCACTGATACAGGAAAGTGAACTCTGTCACCTTGCCTGATGGTTATCCTCTACCCCCGCAATTTACGACCTTATTGACCGTGTGTCAGGAGCCCAGTTTGTCAGCCGTTTAGATCTCTTACGAGGCTATTATCAAGTCCCGCTTACTGAACGTGCTCAAGAAATATCTGCTTTACTGTTCAAGATGGATTGTTTAACTACCCCGTCACCCCCTTCGGGCCCATGTAACGCGGCTTCTTCATTCCAACGTATAATGAACGAGTTGACCCACAACTTAGAAGGAGTAGAAGCCTACCTTGACGACTTAGTGGTGTACAGTGACGAGTTGGGGAAAAGCACTTGACGCGTCTCAGAGCATTTTTGAGAGACTGGCGCCCCTACAACTTCACTGTTAACTTAGCTAAATGTAGTTTTTGGGCAAGCCAAGGATTTCCTATCTAGCTTTTGTATCGGCCAAGGTGAGGTTGCTCCATTGAGGCTAAGGTTCGTGCAATTTCTGAATTTCCCGTGCCACAGGATAGGAAAGGAGTACAGAGATTCCTGGGTGTGGCAGGATATTATCGGGAGGTTCTGTCCAAACTTTTCTCAGATGCAGCTCCCCACTGACTTACTAGTAGCAAAGTTCATTCACCTGGACTAGAGATTTTTCAGACTCGTTCAAAAGGTTGAAGCGCTTGCTATCCTCTGCTCCTGTGTTGACGAGTCCTAATTCAATCTTCCCTTCTTTTACATATAGATGCTAGTGGTTATGCAGTGGGCGCTGTGCTGCCCAACAGTCAACATCCACTGACATTCTCCATCCTATATGTTACTATCACTAAGCTTTAAAAGACACCAGAAAAATTATGCCCCTATTGAGAAAGAGGCTCTAGCTCTTGTGGTGTCCTTGGAACATTTGACGTGTATTTGGGCACTTTCCCCATTTAAAATTAACGTTTCTTCTGACCACACCCCTCACTTATTAAATACATGAAAAGTAAAAATGCTAGGGTCATGAGGTGGGCCCTCGAATCCAACCTTATTCTATTAGTATAAAACACATAAGTGGTCATTGGGAATTAATTGCTGACGCTCTGTCTCGTCCTTAATAATTTTCATTACATTAAATTAACGTAATTTTATGCCCAAATACCTTTTGTTACTTGCTATGTCAAATTCAGTAAAGTAACTTAATCCCTCCTGCCCTATTACCCATATAACTCATGTCATGTCTAAATTATTATCTTTATGTATTCACATATTTGAGTGAGGAGGGAGACGTAAGCTGATGTTGAGTGGGTAGTGTGGTGCGGGAATGGTAATGCGTGACGCAACACTGTCCTGCCGCAGACCCCCCCCCTCACTACACACCTTAAGCTGTTTTTATACTCAATTTTCCCTACTTGCCTCGCATTCCCAACCACTACTTAAGATGGAATGCATTTTCCTCTACTATGATCGAGCCTCAACTGCCCTCCTTGTCCCGCGCATCCTGTCTCTACACTGATGTACCCTAACCACGAGTATGAAGATATACGATACGTGTACTTTCCCCCAGTACCTGGGACATATCCTAATGACGGACGCTGTAAAATTGTAGAGGTGCTTGGCACAAGAAAGGGCTAATTAATATTTATTTTGATAATAATATTATATGAGTAACCAGAAATAAGTGAAAGACATTCATGCAACCCTAGTGCGACCCTCTGTCCGTGTTGGGGGGAAAAGTTGCAACCCCCGAATGGTTACAAAAGATTATTATGTAAAATATAATTTTATATTACCTTTTTATTTAATTTTTTTATTGCTTATATTTGCGATAATAGCTAAATCGTAAATGTATGACTTTATATTATTATTTGACTGTTATTTTTATTTAGCTTATGTTGTTAGGATGTATATAAAATGTGCTCAGTTAGTCTTGATTGTCAAACTACTGTAATTATCGCTTGTCGCTCGTTATACTGCCCGGCTTCTGAGCTGCAGTTGTCCACGTAGCTATCACGTGATCGAGGGGGGGTGTCCTCACCTCTCGTGAAGTTGTCAGTCTGCTGGAGACTCGCTTGCTGGTTGGACCAGATTGTCTGTCTCATATTCTTTTAGTTCGTAGAACTTTGTTCACAGAACATTTAAAACTTAGTGATTTTCGACGTTGTACGAGGGTTTTGTGTCCCCATTGACACTCTGAAAATCTCAGGTCCTTAGCTATAGCTTCTGACCTAATTTTGTACTGGTTCCTGTGTATTGTCACAGTCCCCAGTTTTTCCTATGCTGAACATGATTTTAGTATTAAAGGGAGTTTTGTAACTTGTGGAGGATCTGCAGATGGTCCCTACTTTGTGGCGTTATTTTTATTTCCCAGTTCCTGATTCTGTGTCGCAGACGCTTTATATTGCATTGCTATTGGGCTAGCATTCTTTGTTGTTCAAGCAGACTGTTCGGTTGCCAGTCGGTCAAGAAAATTAGTTTATTTGAGGACTTTGTCAGTCACTTGTTTAAGTCTTATTCGAGTCTTGAGACATAGCTAAACTATTTAAGAGCACTTACATGCATACACACACTTGTACATATTTGTAGTATCTTATTAAATGTTAATGTACCTGACGGTAAATTAAGAATTATAAATGTGATATGTGCTTTTAACACATTAATAATGAACTCGAGAGATTGATTTTATTTTTTATTGCTGTGATTTAATTTACTTTGATAATATACCTCTAGACTTAATAAATTTATTAAATTTTAATTTCTCTAGTTAGTAGCCTACCAGTTGTAATCCTAAAGCACTATTGAACCATACTGAATTTTAATGGATAATTGGATAAGGATACTGACTACTTGTTACGAAAACCCAGTACAGGCTGGATGCTAGAAGGGGAGTCCTTACTAGTATTCACTGGAGATCTCTAAGCTTTAAGAATCGCGTTTTTTGTAACAGCCAGACTTTGAGTGTGGTAAGAAACAACTACCATCTATGACTGCTGGAACAATAATGAAGGTCGGTCAGACTGTGAGTGTGGTAAGAAACAACCATCCATACTATGGAACTTTTAAATTTTTGGAACAATAAATATGGTGAGGGCCAGACTTTTAGTGTGGTAAGAAACAACTACCATCTATGACTGCTGAAACAATAATGATGGTCAGTCAGTGTGTGAGTGTGGTAAGAAACAACCATTTTGTATGACTGCAGGAACAATAATGAAGGTCAGTCAGACTGTGAGTGTGGTAAGAAACAACCACCATCCATGACTGATGGAACAATAATGATGGTCAATCAGATTGAGAGTGGTAAGAAAAAACCACCATCTATGACTGTTGGAACAATACTGATGGCCAGTCAGACTGTGAGTGTGGTCAGAAACAACCACAATCTATGACTGCTGGAAGAATAATGAAGGTCAGCCAGACAGTCAGTGTGGTAAGAAATAACCACCATCTATGACTGCTGGAATAATGATGATGGTCGGTCAGACTGTGAGTGTGGTAAGAAACAACCATCTTGTATGACTTCTGGAACAATAATGATGGTCAGTCAGACTGTGAGTGTGGTAAGAAACAGCCACCATCTTTGACTGCTGTAACAATAATGATGGTCAGTCAGACTGTGAGTGTGGTAAGAAACAACCATCATCTATGACTGCTCGAACAATAATGAAGGTCAGTCAGACTGTGAGTGTGGTAAGAAACAACCACAATCTATGGCTGGTGGAATAATAATGATGGTCAGTCAGACTGTGAGTGTGGTAAGAAACAACCACCGTCTATGACTGCTGGAATAATGATGATGGTCGGTCAGTGTGAGTGTGGTAAGAAACAACCATCTTGTATGACTGCTGGAACAATAATGATGGTCAGTCAGACTGTGAGTATGGTAAGAAACAACCACAATCTATGACTGCTGGAACAATAATCATGGTCAGTCAGACCGTGAGTGTTTTAAGAAACAGCCAACATCTGTGACTGGTGGAACAATTATGAAGGTCATTCGGACTGTAAGTGTGGTCAGAAAAAACCACAATCTATGACTGTTGGAACAATAATGATGGTCAGTCAGACTGTGAGTGTGGTAAGAAACAACCTCCATCTATGACTGCTGGAACAATAATGATGGTCAGTCAGACTGTGTGTGGTAAGAAACAACCACCATCTATGACTGCTGGAACAATAATGATGGTCAGTCAGACTGTGAGAGTGGTAAGAAACAACCACCATCTATGACTGCTGGAACAATAATGATGGTCAGTCAGACTGTGAGTGTGGTAAGAAACAACCACCATCTATGACTGGTGGAACAATTATGAAGGTCATTCGGACTGTAAGTGTGGTCAGAAAAAACCACAATCTATGACTGTTGGAACAATAATGAAGGTCAGCCAGACTGTCAGTGCGGTAAGAAACATCCATCTTCTATGACTGCTGGAACAATAATGATGGTCAGTCAGACTGTGAGTGTGGTAAGAAACAACCTCCATCTATGACTGCTGGAACAATAATGATGGTCAGTCAGACTGTGAGTGTGGTAAGAAATAACCACCATCTTTGAATTCTGGAACAATAATGATGGTCAGTCAGACTATGAGTGTGGTAAGAAACAACCATCTTTTATGACTGCTGGAACAATAATGATGGTCAGTCAACTGTGAGTGTGGTAAGAAACAACCACAATCTATGACTGCTGGAACAATATTGAAGTTCAGTCAAACTGTGTGTGTGGTAAGAAATAACCACCATCTTTGAATTCTGGAACAATAATGATGGTCAGTCAGACTATGAGTGTGGTAAGAAACAACCATCTTGTATGACTGCTGGAACAATAATGATGGTCAGTCAGACTGTGAGTGTGGTAAGAAACAACCACCATCTTTGAATTCTGGAACAATAATGATGGTCAGTCAGACTGTGAGTGTGGTAAGAAACAGCCACCATCTATGACTGATGTAACAATAATGATGGTCAGTTAGACTGTCAGTGTGGTAAGAAACAACCACCATTTATGACTGCTGGAATAATAATGATGGTCAGTCAGACTGTGAGTGTGGTAAGAAACAACCACCATCTATGACTGCTGGAACAATAATGATGGTCAGTCAGACTGTGAGTGTGGTAAGAAACAACCACCATCTATGACTGCTGGAACAATAATGATGGTCAGTCAGACTGTGAGTGTGGTAAGAAACAACGACCATCTATGACTGCTTGAACAATAATGATGGTCAGTCAGACTGGAGTGTGGTAAGAAACAACCACCATCTATGACTGCTGGAACAATAATGATGGTCAGTCAGACTGTGAGTGTGGTAAGAAACAACCACCATCTATGACTGCTGGAACATTAATGATGGTCAGTCAGACTGTGAGTGTGGTGAGAAACAACCACCATCTATGACTGCTGGAACATTAATGATGGTCAGTCAGACTGTGAGTGTGGTAAGAAACAGCCACCATCATGGACTGCTGGAACAATAATGAAGGTCAGTCAGACTGTGAGTGTGGTAAGAAACAACCATCTTGTATGAATGCTGGAACAACAATGATGGTCAGTCAGACTGTGAGTGTGGTAAGAAACAGCCACAATCTATGACTGCTGGAACAATAATGAAGGTCAGTCAGACTGTGAGTGTGGTAAGAAACAACCACCATCTACGACTGCTGGAACAATAATGATGGTCAGTCAGACTGTGAGTGTGGTAAGAAACAACCACAATCTATGACTGCTGGAACATTAATGATGGTCAGTCAGACTGTGAGTATGGTAAGAAACAGCCACCATCATGGACTGCTGGAACAATAATGAAGGTCAGTCAAGGAATTGTGATGAAAAATGGTTAAGGGGAAACAACCAACCAATCTATGACTGCTGGAACAATAATGTTGGTTAGGCAGACTGTGAGTGTGGTAAGAAACAACCACAATCTATGACTGCTGGAACAATAATGTTGGTTAGTCAGACTGTGAGTGTGGTAAGAAACAACCACCATCTATGACTGTTGGAGCAATAATTATGGCCAGTCAGACTGTGAGTGTGGTAAGAAACAACCACCATCTATGACTGCTGGAACAATTATGAAGGTCAGTCAGACTGTTAGTGTGGTAAGAAACAACAATCTTGTATACTGCTGGAACAATAATTATGGTCAGTCAGACTGTTAGTGTGGTAAGAAACAACCATCTTTTATGACTGCTGGAACAATAATGATGGTCAGTCAAACTGTGAGTGTGGTAAGAAACAACCACAATCTATGACTGCTGGAACAATATTGAAGTTCAGTCAAACTGTGTGTGTGGTAAGAAATAACCACCATCTTTGAATTCTGGAACAATAATGATGGTCAGTCAGACTGTGAGTGTGGTAAGAAACAACCATCTTGTATGACTGCTGGAACAATAATGATGGTCAGTCAGACTGTGAGTGTGGTAAGAAACAACCACCATCTATGACTGCTGGAACAATAATGATGGTCAGTCAGACTGTGAGTGTGGTAAGAAACAGCCACCATCTATGATGCTGTAACAATAATGATGGTCAGTTAGACGTCAGTGTGGTAAGAAACAACCACCTTTATGAACTGCTGGAAAAATAATGAAAGGTCAGTCAGACTGTGAGTTGGTAAGAAACAACCTCCATCTATGACTGCTGAACAATAATGATGGTCAGTTAACTGTAGTGTGGTAAGAAACAACCACCTTATGACTGCTGGAAAATAATGATGGTCAGTCAGACTGTGAGTGTGGTAAGAAACAACACCATCTATGACTGCTGAAAAAATGATGGTCAGTAGACTGGTAGTGTGGTAAGAAACAACCCCCCATTTTTTGACTGCGGAAAATAATGGATGGTCAGTCAGACTGTGAGGTGGTAAGAAACAACACCATCTATGACTGCTGAACAATAATGATGGTCAGTAGACTGTAGTTTTTGGTAAGAAACAACCACCATTATGAATGCTGGAATAATAATGATGGTCAGTTAGACTGTAGTGTGGTAAAAACAACCCCATTAGACTGCTGGAACTAATAATGATGGTCAGTCAGACTGTGAGTGTGGTAAGAAACAACCCCATCTATGACTGCTGGGAAAAATAATGATGGTCGTCAACTGTGAGTGTGGTAAGAAACAACACCATCTATGACGCTGGAAAATAAGATGTCAGTCAGACTGTGATGAAGAACAACCCCCACAAACTGTTTTAACACTATGTTTATAAACTATGTTTAACAAACAAACCGAATCTTTTTAAGTGGGAAAATTTTTAATTTTTATGGTCGGGGACCTGTAGTTTTGGTAGAACATCCTATCCATCTTTTTATCCTTGAATAATAATGTGGGCGGTAGACGTCTGGTTTTGGAAAGATACAACCACCTTTATATTTAATTAAAAATTGGTATCAGATTGAGAGAAGAAAATCATTAGACTGTGAAAAAAATGAAAATTATAATTGATTTAAAAAAAAAATTATAATAAAAAAAAAATTATATAGACTTAAAAAAAAAAAAACAAAAAATTTTAAATATTATTATAAAATTAAAAAAATTTTATCCCTTAAAAATTATTTAATTAGGATAAAATAGTTTAAAATTTTTTATTGGGTTA
>NW_026509422.1:0-14740 GCF_026875155.1 Cherax quadricarinatus
GCGCATCCAACAAAATAAGAAAAACCCTTGGATGTCACTACCGGGCCCGGCTCGGGTGGGTTGTATCTTTGGCACTTTTAATCACCATCACCAATGTATTGGAATGCGATAAAATTAATGATTTAAAGAAAAACTCGGAAATGTCAAGAAATGTCAAGTATTTTATCCATAGTGGTATATTATTCGCAAAAATACCCTGATTTCCCCCCACTGTAACAAAGGATAACCATTTTGTATGTGTGTTTTCCGTGACCAATTTAATGTCTGCATAAATAACTCATTACGATTGTGACCGGATGTAAACATGTAAATAGTTCATTACCAGTGTAACTTGTTCATTACCAGTGTAACTTGTTCATTACCAGTGTAACTTGTTCATTACCAGTGTAACTTGTTCATTACCAGTGTAACTTGTTCATTACCAGTGTAACTTGTTCATTACCAGAGTAACTTGTTCATTACCAGTGTAACTTGTCATTACCAGTGTAACTTGTTCAGCTATCAAAATTTTGTGGCTCAGTCTTCTGGAGCCATTACGTATCTTTGTAATATTTTGACTCCCCCGCCCACACCAGGGTCTGTGTGACTACCGCCCACACAATGGGTCGGTGTGCTACCGCCCACACCATGGGGTCTGGTGTGACTACGCCCACACCAGGGGTCAGGGGGGGACTACCGCCCACACCATGGTTCTGGTGTGACTACCGCCCAAAACCAGGGTCAGGGGTGACTACCGCCCACACCATGGGTCTGGTTGACTACCGCCCACACCATGGGTCAGGGGTGGACTAACCGCCCACACAATGGGTCAGGGGTAAACTACCCGCCCACACCATGGGTCAGAGGTGATACCGCCCACACCATGGGTCTGGTGTGACTAAAGCCCACACCATGGGTCTGGTGTGACTACCGCCCACAACCATGGGTCAGGGGTGACTACCCCCACACCAAGGGGTCTGGTGTGACTACCCCCCACACCATGGGTCTGGTGTGACTACCGCCCCAACCATGGGTCTGGTGTGACTACCGCCCACACCATGGGTCAGGGTGACTACCGCCCACACCAGGGGTTCAGAGGTGACTACCGCCCACACCATGGGTCTGGTGTGATTTACCCCCCACACCATGGGTCTGGTGTGACTACCGCCCCACCAGGGTCAGGGGTGACTACCGCCCACACCATGGGTCGGGTGTGACTAACCCGCCCACACCAAATGGGTCTGGTGTGCCCTACCGCCCACACCATGGGTCTGGTGTGACACCGCCCAAAACCGTGGGTCAGGGGTGACTACCGCCCACACCATGGGTCAGAGGTGACTACCGCCCACACCATGGGTCTGGTGTGACAAACCGCCCAAAACCATGGGTCTGGTGTGACTACCGCCCACACCAGGGGGTCAGGGGTGACTACCGCCAACACCATGGGTTCTGGTGTGACTACCGCCCACACCATGGGTCAGGTGTGACTCCCCCGCCCACACCATGGGTCAGGGGGACTACCGCCTACACCACGGGTCTGGTGTGACTACCGCCCCACACCATGGGTCAGGGGTGACTACCGCTCACACCATTGGTCAGGTGTGACTACCGCCCACACCATGGATCAGGGGTGACTACCGCTCACACCATGGTCGGGGGTGACTAACCGCCCACACCATGGGTCAGGGGTGACTACCGCCCACACCCATGGGTCTGGTGTGCTAACCGCCCACACCATGGGTAAAGGGGTGATTACCGCCCACACCCATGGGTCAGGTGTGACTACCGCCCACACCCATGGGTCAAGTGTGACTACCACCCACACCATGCGTCAGGTGTGACTACCGCCCACACCATGGGTCAGGTGTGACTCCCCCGCCCACACCAGGGGTCAGGGGTGACTACCGCCCATACCATGGGTCAGGGGTGACTACCGCCCACACCATGGTTGGGGGTGACTACCGCCCCCCCAAATGGGTCGGGGGCGACAAACCGCCCACACCATGGGTCTGGTGTGACTAACCGCCCACACCATGGTCTGGTGTGACTACCGCACACACCATGGGCCCTGGTGTGACTACCACCCACACCATGGGTCTGGTGTGAACTTACCCCCCCACAACCATGGGTCTGGTGTGACTACCGCCCACCCATGGGTCTGGTGTGACCACCGCCCACACCATGGGTCGGGTGTGTGAACTACCGCCCACACCATGGGTCTGGTGTGACTACCGTCCACACCATGGGTCTCGTGTGACTACCACCCACACCATGGGTCTGGTGTGACTACCGCCCACACCATGGGTCTGGTGTGACTACCGCCCACACCATGGGTCTCGTGTGACTACCGCCCACACCCTGGTTCTGGTGTGACTACCCGCCCACACCATGGGTCGGGGTGTGACTACCCCCCCAAACCCATGGGTCTTGTGTGACTACCGCGCACATCATGGGTCTGGTGTGACTACCGCCCACACCATGGGTCAGGGGTGACTACCGCCCACACCATGGGTCAGAGGTGACTACCGCCCACACCAGGGGTTCGGTGTGACTACCGCCCACACCATGGGTCTGGTGTGACTACCGCCCACACCATGGGTCAGGGGTGACTACCGCCAACACCATGGGTCTGGTGTGACTACCGCCCACACCATGGGTCAGGTGTGACTACCGCCCACACCATGGGTCAGGGGTGACTACCGCCCACACCATGGGTCTGGTGTGACTACCGCCCACACCATGGGTCAGGTGTGACTAACGCCCAAACCATGGGTCAGGTGTGACTACCGCCCACACCATGGGTCTGGTGTGACTACCGCCCACACCATGGGTCTTGGCTGATGTTAACTACAAATATTCCTGCCAGATTGTTGATTTGTAGACGTTTTACCAACCAGTGGCTTTACCAACACACAACATGGACATAAAATGAAGACAGTAGAAAAGGTAACGAAACTTCAGCCTTCCAGAGAGTCTGATTGCCTCTTCCTTTTCAGTCTTTTAATTATGTCCATGCAGTGTATTCAAAAAGCCACTGTTGGAAAAAGTCTACATATAAAGATACCCATAATCTGCATATGTATCTAATTTAATATAACAAGCTAGGACTTATTTGCAATGATCAAGTATCATTTGTAACATGCGAGAGCTCATTTGCAAAATGAGCTCTCGCTTATGTAGGGGTTTAGTCTATTGTGGACAGTGGATTCACTTACGTCATGAAGTCGACTGTGCAGTTGAGTGGGATGTTAAAGAAGAGCGAGACAGTGGTCTCCCCTGCAGCAGACACCATGATCAAGCTGGCACATATCAACACCTTTATCCTTGAAGATCCCACATGACCAAGGCGCTTCTCCACGCCAGCCCACCTGCAACGCCCAGATGATGTTAGTACATTCACAACCTGGTTTTAGTACACTCAAAACCAGGCATCAGTACACTCAGAGCCAGGCATCAGTACACTCAAAACCTAACATCAGTACACTCACAACCTAGCATCAGTACACTCAAAACCTAACATCAGTACACTCGAAACCTAACATCAGTAAACTCACAACCTAGCATCACTACACTCACATCCTAGCATCAGTACCCTCACAACCTGGTGTCAGTACACTTACATCCTAGCATCAGTACCCTCACAACTTAACATCAGTACACTCACAACCTATCATCAGTACACTCACATCCTAGTATCAGTACCCTCACAATCTGGTGTTTACCTGGAGTTTTTCCTGGAGAGAGTTCCGGGGGTCAACGCCCCCGCGGCCCGGTCTGTGACCAGGCCTCCTAGTGGATCAGAGAATGATCAACCAGGCTGTTGCTGCTGGCTGCACGCAAACCATCGTACGAGCCACAGCCCGGCTGATCAGGAACTGACTTTAGGTGCTTGTCCAGTGCCAGCTTGAAGACTGCCAGGGGTCTGTTGGTAATCCCCCTTATGTGTGCTGTACACTCACATCCTAGCATCAGCACCCTCACAACCTAACATCAGTGCCCTCACAACCTAGCATCACTACACTCACAGCCAAGCATCAGTGCACTCACAACCTGGTATCAGTACACACAACCTGGTGTCAGAACATTCACAACCTGGTGTCAGCACACTCACAACCTAGAATTAATACACTCAAACCTAGCATCAGTACACTCAAACTCAGCATCAGTACACTCACAACCTAGCTTCAGTACACGAACAACAGAGCATCAGTGCACTCACAACCTGGTGTCAGTACACTCACACCCTAGCATCAGTACATTCACAACAGAGCATCAGTACATTCACAACATGGTGTCATTAGACTCACAACCTTTCAAGCAGAACACTCACAACCTAGCATCAGTACACTCACAACCTGGCACCAGTGCACTCACAACATGGTGTCAGTACACTCACAACCTATCATGCAGAACACTCACAACCTAGCATCAGTACACTCACAACCTAGCATCAGTACAGTCACAACCTAGCATCAGTACACTCACAACCTAGCATCAGTACAGTCACAACCTAGCATCAGTACAGTCACAACCTAGCATCAGTACAGTCACAACCTAGCTTCAGTACAGTCACAACCTAGCTTCAGTACACTCACAACCTAGCATCAGTACACTCACAACCTAGCATCAGTACACTCACAACCTAGCATCAGTACACTCACAACCTAGAATCAGTACAGTCACAACCTAGCATCAGTACACTCACAACCTAGCATCAGTACACTCACAACCTAGCATCAGTACACTCACAACCTAGCATCAGTACAGTCACAACCTAGCATCAGTACACTCACAACCTAGCATCAGTACAGTCACAACATAGCATCAGTACACTCACCAACCTAGCATCAGTACAACTCACAACCTAGCATCAGTACACTCACAACCTAGCATCAGTACACTCACAACCTAGCATCAGTACACTCAAAACCTAGCATTCAGTACACTCACAACCAAGAATCAATAAAACACACAACCTAACATCAGTACACTCACAAAACCCAGCATCAGTACACTCATAACCTAGCAGTCAGTACACTCACAACCAAGAATCAATACACTAACAACCTTGAATCAATACACTCACAACCTAGAATTAATACACTCACACCTAACATCAGTACACTCACAACTTAGCATCAGTAGACTCCCAACGAAAGCATCGTACACACACAACCTAGGATCAATACACACACAACCTGGATCAATACACTCACAACCTAGCATCAGTACACTCACAACCTAGCATAAGTACACTCACAACCTAGCATTCAGTACACTCACAACCTAGCATAACTACACTCAAAAAATAGCATCTGCTTCACTCACAAACTGTTGTTAGTACACTTACAGCCCAGCACCAGTACAGTCACAGCCTAGCATCCGTACATTCAAATCCTGGAGTCAGTACACTCACAAACTGGCGTCAGTACACTCACATCCTAGCATCAGTAAAACTCACAATCTAACGTCAATATATTCACAACCTAGGATCAGTACCCTCACAACCTAGCATCAGTAAACTCACAACCTAGCATCAATACACTCACAACCTAGAATCAGTATCCTCACAACCTAGAATCAGTATACTCACAACCTAGCAACAGTACACTCATAACCTAGCAACCCACCTGTATATGAAGCTGTGGGCTGTCTTTAGTTTAGTTCTTATGTATAAGTTTAGTGCTACGGTAGGGGAATGTGGAGTTTTCTTTTGTTATACTAATGGATACGTTTCATTGCTTACATTGTCTACATGTATGACTTGTAAATTGCGTTTTTTCAATAAAATATAAAAAAAAAACTCACAGCCTAGCATCAATACACTCACACCCCAGCATCAATACACCACAACCTAGATTGCAGTACACTCACAACCTAGCATCAGTACACTCACAACCAAGCATCAGTATACTCACAACCTAACATCAGCATTCCCCACAACTTAGCATCAGTACACTCACAAACCCAGCATCAGTACACTCACAACTTAACAACAGTGCACTCATAACCTAGCATTAACTACACTCACAAATTAGCATCAGTACACTCACAACCTACATCAGTAGACCACAAACAAGCATCAGTAAACCCCCACACCCTAGGATCAATACACTCACAACCTAGCATCAGTACACTCACAACCTAGCATAAGTACGCTCACAACCTAGCATTCAGAAAACTCACAACCTAGCATAACTACACTCACAAATTAGCATCTGCACACTCACAAACTGGTGTTAGTTTCACTTACAGCCTAGCACCAGTACAAATCATAGCCTACACCGTACATTCAAAAACCTGGAGTCAGTACACTCACAACCCGGCGTCAGTACACTCACATCCTAGCATCAGTACACTCACAACCTAGGAACGTACACTCAAACCTAGCAACAGTACACTCATAACCTAGCAACAGTGCACTCACAACCAAGCAAGAGTAAACTCACAAGCAAGCATCAGTACACTCACAGCCTAGCATTTAGTACACTCACAACCTAGCAACAAACACACTCACAACCTAGCAACAGTGCACTCATAACCTAGCAGCAGTGCACTCACAACCTAGCAACAGTAAACTCACAAGCCAGCATAAGTACACTCACAACATAGCTCAGTTCACTCACAACCTACCATCAGTACACTCACAACCTAGCATTCAGTACACTCACAACCTAGCATCATACACTCACAAATTAGCATGTGTGCACTCACAAACTGGTGTTAGTACACTCACAACCTAGCATCAGTACACTCACAGCCTAGCATCAGTACACTCACAACGTAGCAAACAGTACACTCACAAACCTAGCATCAGTACACTCACAACCTAGCATCACACACTCACAACCTAAACATCAGTGCAATCACAACCTAGCATTCAGTGCACTCACAACGTAGCATCAGTACACTCACAAATTAGCATCTGTACACTCACAAACTGGTGTTAGTACACTTACAGCCTAGTACCAGTACAGATTTTAGCCTAGCATCCGTACATTCAAATCCTGGAGTCAGTACACTCACAACCTAGCATCAGTACCCCACAACCTAGCATCAGTATACTCACAACCTAGCATCAGTACACTCACAACCTAGAATCAGTATACTCACAACCTAGCAACAGTACACTCAAACCTAGCAAAAAGTACACTCATAACCTAGCAACAGTGCCTCACAACCAAGCAAGAGTAAACTCACAAGCTAGCATCAGTACACTCACAACCTAGGGATCAGTACACTCACGACCTCGCAACAGCACACTCACAACTAGCAACAGTGCACTCATAACCTAGGAGCAGTGCACTCACAACCTAGCAACAGTAAACTCAAAGCCAGCATAAGTACACTTACAACGTAGCATCAGTACACTCACAACCTAGCATCAGTATACTCATAACGTAGAATCAGCACATCTCACAACATAGCATCAGTACACTCACAACCTACCATCAGAACACTCACAACCTAGTATTCAGTACACTCACAACCTAGCACAGTACACTCACAATTAGCATCTGTACACTCACAAACTGGTGTTAGTACACTCACAACCTAGCATCAGTACACTCCCCACCCTAGCATCAGTACACTCACAACGTAGCATCAAACACTCACAACCAGCATTCATGCACTCACAACGTAGCATCAGTACATCACAAATTAGCATCTGTACACTCAAAAAACGGTGTTAGTACACTTACAGCCTAGTACCAGTACAGTTTATAGCCTAGCATCCGTACATTCAAATCCTGGAGTCAGTACACTCACAACCTGGGGGTCAGTATACTCACAGCCTAGCTCAGTACACTCACATCCTAGCATCAGTACACTCACATCCTAGCATCAGTACACTCACGCCTAGCAAACAGTACTCCATAACGTAGCACAGTACACTCACAACCTAGCGTCAATATACTCACAACCTAGCAACGCTACACTCACAAATTAGCATCTGTACACTCACAAACTGGTGTTTGTACACTTACAAACCTAAGTACCAGTACAGTTATAGCCTAGCAAACCGTACTTTCAAATCCTGGAGTCAGTACACTCACAACCTGGCGTCAGTACACTTACAGCCTAGCGTCAGTAACACCACATCCTAGCATCAGTACACTCACAACCAAACGTCAATATACTCACAACCTAGCAACAGTAAAATCAAAAAACAGCATCAGTACACTCACAACCTAGCTCAGGACACTTTACAGCCTAGCATCAGTACTCTCACAATGTAGCATCAGTACACTCACAACCTAGCATCAATGTACTCACAACCTAGCATCTGTACACTCACAATCTAGCATCAGTACACTCACAACATAGCATCAGTACACTCACAACCTAGAGTCAGTATACTCACAACCTAGCAACAGTACACTCACAACCTAGCAACAGCACACTCAAACCTAGCAACTTTCACTCACAACCTTAGCATCAGTACACTCCCCAAAACCCAGCATCAGTACACTCACAACCTAGAAAACAGTATACTCACAACCTAGCAACAGTACACTCACAACCTAGCAACAGTGCACTCACAACCTAGCAACAGTAAACTCACAAGCTAGCATCAGTATAACTCGCATCCTGGCGTCAGTACACTCACAACATGGTGTCAGTACACCTCACAACCTAGCATCATTACACTCACCAACATGTTGTCAGCACACTCACAACCCCAGCATCAGTACACTCACAACCCAGCAAGGCACACTCACAACCTAGCAAGAGTACACTCAAACTAGCATCAGTGCACCCAAAAACGTGTCAGTGCACTCAAAGCCTAGCATCAGTAACTCACAACCTAGCACAGCATACTCACAAGCTAGCATCATACCCCTCAAACCTAGCCCAAAGTACACTCACAACCTAGGAACAGTACACTCGCAACCTATGAACAGTGCACTCACAACCAGCAACAGTACACTCCCAACATAGCATCAGTATACTCACAACCTACCATCAGTACACTCAAACCTAGCAACATTACACTCACAACCTAGGAACAGTACCTCAACAACTTAGCAACAGTACACTACAACATGTGTCAGTACACTCACAAAACCAAACATATGCACTCATGCCTACAACAGTAAACTCAAAACGTAGCAACAGTGCACTCACAACCCGCATCAGTAAAACTCACCACCTAGGGATCAATACACTCCAACCAAACAACAGTACACTCATAACTAAGCAAAAGTACACTCACAACCTAGCAACAGTACACTCACAACCTAAACAACAGTCACTCCAACCTAGCATCAGTAAAACTCCCAACATGGTGTCAGTACACTCACAACCTAGCATCAGTACACTCACAACCTAAACAACAGTACACTCACAACAGCAGAGAACACCAACTAGCAACAGTACACTCACAACCTGCAAAAATACACTCACAACGTAGCATCAGTGCACTCACAACCTAGCAACAGTAAACTCAAACCAAACAACAGTACACTCACAAACCCAAGCAAAGTACACTCACATTAGCAACAGTGCACTCACCCAACCAGCAACAGTACACCACAAACCCAGGGAACAGTACACTCACAACCTAGCACAGTACACTCACAAACCTAGCGCAGAACACTCACAACCTAGCAACAGTACACTCAAAACCTAGCAACAATACACTCAAAACCTAAAAATCAGTGCAAATAACAACCTAGCAACAGTTAAAATCAAAAAGTAGCAACAGTACAACTCACAACCCAAACATCAGTACACTCACCACCTAGCATCGATAAATTTACAACCCAACGACAGTACACATACAACCAAGCAAAAGTACACTCACAACCTACAACAGTGCACTCACAACCTAGCAACAGTACACTCACAACCTAGCAACAGTACACTCACACTTTTAAAAAACACGCTCACAAGCTAGAAATAGAAAAGCTCCAACCGATCAGTACACCCAAAACCTGGTGCCAGTACCCCAAAAACCTAATCATAACTCAAAACCCTAGCAACATACACCCAAATCCAAAAACATAACTCACCTCCTAAAAGTACACTCACAACAAGAAGCATACACTCACCACCTGAAGGGACCTCACAACCTACCTGCATCACAACCTAGCACAGTGCATCAACCTTAGCATCAATACCCCTCACATCCTGGTGTCGTCCCCGAAACCGGGTGCAGTCACTGAAAACCTGGTTCAGTCACTCAAAAACCGGGTGTCTACACCAAAAACCTAGGGGCATACACTCACAACCTGGGTCATACACTCACAACCCGAAACCCCAATTGGGTATATTCGGGGGCATGTGGTGCTCACTTTTATGCCTCCCACCTCACCCCACACGCTTCCTGTCCCCTTGGGGCGACCAGGCATCCTTGAGTCGAAAGGCCCTACTCCCTTCTTCCCTCCGGCATGGCCCTCTTTCTAGGGCAAGCATAACAACTGCCAGTGTCCCACAAACCCCCAAAAAAACAATAAGCCCCCGAACCCTTACATTGATCCCCTTGAAAACCCCACACAAACTAGTTAAAAGGGTGGGCTCGTGGTCGCAGCAAGTTTTTTGGGGCCGGAGGAGGAAGAAGCATTGAGACACGTATCGCAGGATCCAGGCCGAAAATTGCTGAATTTTTTTCGAGAAATCTTCGGGGCGTCCCCAAAAGCTTCAAACGTTCACGTGTTTTTAAGTACTTTTTAGTGGATTTTACCGGGAGAGGTTCCCGGGGGCTAAACGCCCCCGGGGGCCGGCGGCCCCAGGCCTCCGGTGGAAACAGAGCATTAAACTGCAAAAAACGCCTTAAACTGTATGTTTTTGCATTTTCGTAAATCAGGGGTGAGTTTGTGTGGTTTCTGCGTCCATGTGCCTTTATTCCCCCAAGGATATGTGGGGGCAGGGGGAAGCGGTGGGATCCCCCATCCCCATACACCATTAGTTTAATTGTTTATATGCCCCCAAACCCCCATCCGTGGGCTTTTGTAAAAAGTTTACAGGGACAAAATTTGGCCCGGGAGGGACCCAAAAATTTTTTGATAGCTGAGCAAGTTACAGGGGAATGAACTCAAATTTAAAAAGGGTAATGAACTCACGATTTAAAAAGGGTAATAACTCAGGTAGGTCTGGTCCAATGACAATTTAAAAAGGTATTTACAGATTACAGAGGTACGATTGGGCCCAGGACGGGCCCCAAAAATTTTTTGTACTGAATAGGTAAAAGGGTAATGAACCACCAAGTTACAAAGGAATGCCCTGTAAAAATGGTTACTTATTTTTAAAAACGGGCTCAATCATAAACAAATTTAGAGTAATGGCAATTCACACTTCCACCCGGGTCACAACTGTAAGATTTTGGGTGCAAAATTGATTTTTGAGTCACAACCACACACACACACACCAACACACACACCCAACACAACACCCCAAAAACCAACACTTACAACACAAACACACACACCAAAAACACACACAAACACACACCACAAAACCCAACACACACCCCCACACACACCACACACAACACACCACACCAAAACCCACACACACACACACAAAAACACACACAAAAACACAACAAACAACAAAACAAACACACAAAAACAACACACAAACAACCCCCCGGCGGTAAGCTTTATTTACAGCTAGCAAAGTCAGGTATTTCCCAAAATGGTTGTAATATACCACTGGGATAAAATTGCCATTTTTTGAACATTTCTGAGGAGTTGTCTCTAAATTCATAATTTTTATTTCGCACTCCGTACATAAGAGCCGGGTGGAAATAGCCATCTGGCAAATTTTTACATTCTTTGGGCCCTACATCTGGGGTGGTGATTTAACCCCAAAGATCTTGTAACCCAGCCGGGGCCGGGCCCGGGAGTGACATCCAGGATCGCTTATCTTGTTGGAAGCACCTAGACATGTGGCTCCTCCGATTAAAAAATGATGATGATGGGCGACGGTGTCAGTCCCTGAGTCCCCAATTTAATAAAATTCAGTTTAAGTTCTTTTGTATTTTTGTTCTCAAACTATTACCCGACAAGCCAAGTTTTTAATCTACTCCATCTTCGAAAGCAAAAACTTGCCATTTTTTCGTTTTTGTCATGCACCGAAGACCAATTGAGATGGAATCCAAGATGTGCACTCGACTCCACTGTCCAAAAACTTACCATACCTATGTCTGGCTTTGACACAAGCATGCCACAATTTAATTTCTTTAGGGGCTCGAGACATTTTTGGATGCAGAGAATCAGGTTTCAATTAAACTGTCAATCTTGAAGGGAGAGCATTCAGTGCAAGGGGGATGGGGAAAAAAGTTCTGTCGAAGGGGGAGAGGCCCAATTATTAATGCGTGCTCCAATTTTTTTTAAGAGAACCATCACTCCTACGCAACAGCAGCACTACCTGCACCTGGATTGGGGAAAGAACCATCAACGTAAATAATTTTCGAGTGTGTTGCTGTTGATAAGTTATCAAACATTAAGGATCATGTTTGCTTAAGGGGAAATTTTTTGGGTTTTGTTTTTTAAAAATATTTGGGGGGAAATGGAGGAATGGGAGTTTGGGAAGGGGGAATTCCCATGGGGCGGAGAAAAGGCCGCTGTTGCCTTCTTAACAAAGACAGTATCTGATTCATGCGGAGGTCGGGACCAGTTTTTTTTTTGATCCCTGGAGGGGGGTTCACCAGTGCTGAGGGGAAAGTTTGGGGGGCTTCTGAGCGGGGTTTTAATGGGCTTTTTCCTGAGCTTTAACTCCCAAATTTGGATATTTCTTTCATAACACGATCCTAGCTTGGGGTATCATTCTTTTTGCATTTTAAAATTTTGGCAGTGCGAGGGGATCCCAGGGGATCCCCATGCTTTTTTCTGCTTTTTTTCCCGCCCTCCAAGCTTCCAGTCGACACAAGAGCAATAGTGGCGCACAAATCAAACCCAAAGATTTTAAAATAAGCAAGGGACATCATTTTCACAATTTTTTAAAAATTACACCAACCTGGGGTAAACCCTGCCACAACTCTAAGTGCTCTTATCTTTTTTTTGTATTGGCACAAAGTCTCGTTACAACAGGTCCAAGCAGTAACCTCAAAGCCAGATAACCCGTATCTGGTTTCATATTTTAGAAAGAAACCATTTCAACGGGCGACGAACTGTGCCCCCTTTTGCGAGGAGGACGCCCATTTGGGATCTTTGTTTTATCAGTAAAGATTATCAAACCCCGGTTCCTGACCGAGGCTAGGGCATGATTTAGGGTGTTTTGGGTGTTGGGGAAACCGGGGGTGTGAATCATTATATCATCAGCAAAACTAATCATATAATGATGGGACTGGCTAGGCATAGCATTAAGTAAGGCATTAATTAGAATACTGAATAGAGTGGTACTGAGCACACCTCTCTGTGGGGTTGCTAATTCAAAGTTTTTAGTTACACTTCTATGTCCCTGAACAACACAGGACGACTTTCTGTTGGCAGGTAGCCTTTAATCCAGCGGAGAAGCCATCCTCCAACATCCATTCTGGCAAGTTCACTAATGATTACATGTCGGTTGGCTACATCGAAAGCAGATCTAAGGTCAAGGAAGGTAGTGTATGTGCTGTCAGTGTGCAGAGTTAGAAAGGTGGTAATGCAATGATGCCACGCTCCTTCCATGCATGAAACCATGCAACCGGGGAGACAAAAATTGTTTGATTCTGTACATGAGACGATTAAGAATCATCCTCTCAAATGTTTTACACAAGCAGCTAGTAAGAGATATTGAGCGAAATGCATTTTGTTGATTGGGCTTAGGAATTGGAATGATGAGGCTGTTGGTCCAAGATTGAGGGAGCTTCCCAGTTACATAGCTCATGTTATATAATTCAAGTAATGGATTGCCTGGTACTCGACACAGCAATCTGAGTATGTTGGAAGTAATACCATCCTCACCAGGCGACGTGGAGTTGCCCTTAGTTAGTGCCGCATCAAGTTCATAATTAGTGAAGGGAATGTTGCAGTCATCTTCCTTGCTGAGCATAAAGCAAACAAGTCTCTCCCTTGCATATATCTGCATTTAATTTCGACTGTGTGGTTCTGGGAAGTTTGTCATAGCTAGATGTAGCAGCCCAAGCACTGACTAACTCATTCACCCTATGTAAGTGATGAGGGTGCGCGATATGCCCAGTTCTGTTACCCTTAATTCTATTTATGTCCCTCCATGCCCGGCTAAGTGGGGTGTGAGCATTGAGACCATTGACAAATTGTTCCCAATCTGTTTGCCGCAGCTCTGTCATACGCTCTCTGGCAGCAGCAAGGGCAGTTTGAAAGAGGCTCAGCATTCCAGGGGTACGATTGTTTCTATAGGCTAGGCCTAGTCTGCCAGCAGTACGTTTCAATGTTCGAAGTTTAGGATCATTGTAATAGGTATGGTTTTTATAAGAGGTATGATTATTATGGAAGTTAGATGGGTTTACATTACCATGAGGTTTCTGTGGCGGTTCTAAGTAGTTCTGAATACTGCTCACAAGGTCATTGTTAAAGGTCTCAACAGAGGAACACTCATAGGAATTATACCAGTCAGTCACATGTGCAACAAAGTCATTATGCTGATCAGGGGAAAAATTAAAACGTTTCCGTTTGAATATCCCACCAGGAAGGATAGTATTACCATAATCTAGTGAGGTTAGTCTAGGGAAATGATCAGACGCTATATCTGTTACAATGGAAGACTCACAGCTGGCAGAAATAATGTTGAAGCCAAGATACAGATCAAGGACACCTCCATAGAATGTGGGTTCAAGGCCACCTACAATTTTCAC
>NW_026509423.1:0-34936 GCF_026875155.1 Cherax quadricarinatus
GGCCCCAATCTAACTTTTTTATTTTTTTAAATACACTACCTACCAAGAATACTCCTTTCGACTGAATGTACAGCATGCAAGCAACCATATGACCTTCTTTGTAATACTCATTTGTGCTTTATAGTTATCTGTTTACAATAATGTCTTATCACTGATTTCATCATTGCTTAGTTAATCTTAAGTTAATTTTAAGCCAGCCCGTAATGCTATGCATATAAGTGGCTTTGGCATGCTGCTCTTACCTGCATTTTTTGTACCTCTGTATGTATGCTAAAATTACTAAATAAATAAATAAATAAATTGTCAGGCTGACACAGCAAACTCAAGCTATAAACACCAGCCATATGTACTCTGTACCCTTCATGGTCATTGACCCTGAGGTTAAGCTTAGTAGGTCAGTAGTGTCTGACTCGATTATTGCTGACTTAAGCATAACAAAAACTCAGCTGTTTATAGCAGTACAGTGTTTTTTAAACACTCTAAGTGTGGTGCTAGAATTTTCAGTATACCATTAAAATGGCTTGTTTGAAAACTCAGTTTCAGTCTTTACAGACTAAGATTACACAATTAGAAAATCTAATTTCAGTCTGCATAGGATTAACTCAAGATACAAACAAGATTTTGATGACTGGAAATATAAATTCAGACTATACACATTATGAAAATAAGTTTCTTGAATCAGACCCATCTGAGGATGAATTTAAAAATGTTTTAGATACTTTTAGTAATCAACAATTAAGATGGACAGGAGTAAGGCTATCGCCGCAAAACTCTGTCAGAGACGTACTGTAACTATGGTCAAACACCTGTTACACCTGTAACAACAAGAAGTGTACCATTACTAAGTTTCCCTACCTTGTCATACCTATTTTCCAAGGTCATAATTATGAAGAATTCATTAGGGGTTTTCAGTCCATAGTACAATCACGAACTGACATAGTTTGAGATTGCTAAGTTCAATTATCTTAAATGTCTTGTGAAAGGAGAACCCTATGAACTGATTAAGTCATTTCTGGTGGTTAAAGGCAATTATCAAATAGCCTTACGTGTCTTAGCAGACAAATACTTTGACACTGACAAGGCTAGAGTTAGACATGCAGTCTTAATATCAAGCTTGAGCCACCCAAACATTGTTTTTAGATTTACAGGCATTTAGGATCACATTAGACAATAGTCTCAGATCTTTTGGTGCTAAATATGACCTAAGACAATGTGATTGGTTGATCAGTGGTATTGTACAGGATAAGCTGTCACCACAAACTATTGAACGGTTAAATATTATGTTCAATAAACGCTATTTCATTTGTGAAGAAATTAGCAATGGTTTACAAACAATAGTTTCAATGCATGCAAGCAACGAGACAAGATGAAAAATCCACAAATCAGTGGATAATAACCTTCAACTCAGTATAAAAAGAGTATCCCTACTCCCACTAAACCAAGAATGGAAATCCCATATGGGCATTTATCAAGCTTGAATAACAACAGACAATAAACATGAACTGCACACATAAACGTACTCCAAAATGTGTACTTTGTGATGGAACAACATTGGGCACAGTATTGTAGTAAATTTCACATCAGTGGAGGCACGTTAAAAAACTGTTCATCAGCTGAAAAGATGCATCAATGTTTGGGTGAACACAAGGGAGGGTAACTTATTTGATCAAGGTTCACAAAGGTCTTCATAAAAGAACAGTGTTGCAGAAACTGAAAAAAAAACCCTATGCCAAAGTACGTTAGATATAGCTGTTTTTTTTCCAAAATTCTGGTAAACAACATATGACCTAGCCAGAATCACTGTCGTCTAGGAAACAGGAAAAAAGAGACAGTAGAAGTGTGGTAGTAGATGATTTGCCTAAGTCTGTGCAGATCCGGGGATTAAAAAGAAACAGTTGCGGGCACTGAAAGCACTAAGGTCAAGTTAGCTGTCCACATACAGACGGACACTATTAGTCCAATTGATTTAATCATTGGAAGTAATTATTATCACTTTTTTTGCGCAAAATATAGTAAGTGAACATGATGTTCCACTTGCTGAAAACACAGGAGGCCACATGATATGTGGTCCCATTCCTTCTCAAAGTGGGAAAGAAGCTGATATTGATTCAGTGGAAAATGTACTAGTTACGAGAATAACCGCTGATCATGTACCACAAGCAAAAAATTATCATTACGGAAGAAATGAAATGAACCATTTGATAAGTTGTGGGATTTAGATGCGATGGGTATTGATGTAAATAACCAAGCCCACAAGAGTCTCAGACTTATAACCAATATTTGGACACGTCAAATATAAAGAGGGACAGTATTGGGTTAGGTTACCTTTGGAAATTAAATCCGCCACATCTGCCTAGCAATTATCGCATGGCTTTCGGACAAATGAATGCACAAATACATGAGCTCAGGAAGAATCCAGAGCTACTGACAGCGATAATATCATACAAAACAGTTGGACAATAAAATTCATTGAGGAAGTAGTCGAAGATAAGTTGAAGACAGAAGCTCACTATCTCCCGCACCGTGGAGTCAGAAAAGATTCTGAAACCACTCCACTACGTGTTGTAAATAACTGCAGCGCACGTGCAAATAAAGATGTAGCAAGTCTTAATGACTGTCTGATGACCGGACCCTCACTAACTGAGAAGCTTGGAGACGTGCTTGTGAAATTTCGCACAAACTCATATGCCTACACGGCTGATATTTTCCCAAACTTTCTTAAGAGTAGGACTACAAGAAATAGATAGAGATTATACTCGATTCTTGTGGCCTGAAAATCCCCATGATCCTCAAAGTCCTGTGAAAACTTATCGTTTCAAATCAGTATTGTTTGGTGCAAAATCCTCTCCATTCTTACTAGAAGCTACTCTAAATACACATTTGGGAAAAAATCGAAAGTCCCTTTAAAGAAATTTAAAGAAAAGTTTCTATGTGGACAATCTTCAAGGTAGTGTGAATAAAGAGGAGGATTTGAAATCCTTATACAGAGAAAACTAACAAGGAGATGAAGGAAGCAAATATGCCTCTAAGGATGTGGAATACTAATTCAAAGCAATTAAGGGAACTTTTCAAAGAAGATTTCCCTTAAGCTGAAATTCCTGATTTCAACAATATTGCTGGGACTTAATTTGGAACACACAGGAAGATACTTTGAGTCTCAAAAAGATAAAAAAATAAATCATGCAGTACACTCACTAAACGTAGTTTTTCTGTCAGAGGTATCACAATGTTTTTTATCCTCTAGGGCTCGTCTCACCAATTACCATAAAAGGTAAAATGCTTATGCAAGATGCATGGAAACTCAAAATTGGATGGGGTGAGAACTTGCCTCTAGAAATGAGTCAAGCATGGGATGAAATATCCGGGAGTTTAAGCAACTTCATCAAATTAAGTTGGTCTATGTACAGAACAGAGTAGCAGAAATAAAAGAATGCAGAAAATTACTCTTTCTCCACGTCTCTAAACCCCAAAAGAATCCAGCTGACATGTTGTCAACGTGGGGTCCCACCAAAAAATTTGTGGGTAATAAATTATAGCTCCACGGGCCGAACTGGCCCCTCTAATGAAAAAAACTGGCCTCAGCAAAAAGCTCACTTATGCCAGAAAAACAGGGCTGCTTGAACACAGCAGAAACAAATTGTGTAAATACTGCAGACACAACAGAAATAGTCATGTGGATCTAAATACTCATCTTTGGGTAAACTCTTAAGGTTTTCAGCTCTTGTCTTTAAATTCGTTAAAGGAAAAAAAACCTGATTATGAATTTTCTTGAACCCATTAAATACTGGTGAAAATAATACAGAAAGATGTTTTCTCTACAGAATATAAATTCTAGAAAACAAGATAAATCCCCAAAGAAACCTGTCATGATTAATTCTTTAGGGCTTTATCTCGACTCAGAAAAGATTTTAAGATGTCGAGGAAGAATTCATAATTCTTCACTTCCTAAAGAAGCTATACATCCAATAATTTTCCCCAAGAATCATTGGCTAACAAAATGATTGTGCAAAACGCCCACAGTAACGTGTTACAATGGTGGGGTAGCTGAAAACTTTGTCATATACGACAATCCTACTGGATACCTCAAGGTCGACAAAGTGTGAATAAAACAAATAAGGGACTGTATTACTTGTCGCACTATGATATGCGAGTATGTCAGTATCCGGTCCACCTCCATATCCTTCGAAAGAGTTTGTCATATCACTCCATTTGAGGGGACCGGTGTAGATTACATTGGACCAATAATTTTTTAAACCCAAAAAAGTTGACAAAGTTCCCATCAAGGTGTAAAACCTGTTTGTTCACTTGTGCTACAACTAGAGCAGTACATCTAGAAGTAGCCACTGACATTCTGCTGAAACCTTTATCAAATTATTCAGAAGGTTTGCAGCCAGAAGGGCATGTCCCAGACTGATGATTTCAGATAATGCAACGAACTTTGTTGCTGGTGCTGCTTATATAAGCAAGATCTTTGATCAACTAGAAGTACAACAGATGCTGAATCAACGCAATGTCGTTGGAGATACATTCCTCCTAAATCTCCATGGCATGGCGGATTTTATGAAAGAATGATCGGTATGGAAAATTTTCTAGGGTGCTTATCTGTATGTACCTCAACATTATATACATACAAGTAATCTCATTGGGAGACAACCATATTGTTTACCGTAGTCACCCCGTGTAGTCATGTGAGAAAACTTAACCACCTCTGGTCACTACAGGTGGCCCCTTCGACCTCACAATCTTATCCATATCTATCCGAGACCAGTATGGATTGGATAGCACCCACAATTTACGGGGGCTACTAATTAATTGTGGACTGTATATATTATATTAGTTTAGCTGAATGAAGGGGGGGGGGGGTAGGATACACATGGATACATCCATCAAGGAAAAACATTTGTACATAATCCCCCCACTTCCCAGCTGTTCTCTGGTGGTCACTTGATGTAGCTGGATCATCATAACCTATCCAATTACAACATAACCCAACTGGCCAGCATGAGTCTTTATAACTAAAAGGGGTTACTTAACTGTGGGTGATTGATATTTCCCTTATTTCCTCCATTCACCATTCATTTCGATGTCCTGCTACACCGACACGGTTCTCATTACGGCAGGACGGGGTTTATCCGTCGGTTTTGTCCCGGTTTAGAAGTCGTGATTCCATAAATCTTCATTATCCCCGGTACGAGAGTCACACGTTTCACTCGGAGCAGGGCGCTCTTTTTTCACATCCGCATTCATTTAACTCAATGTTTTTAAATCACTGATTACATTACCATTCACAAGACGATTTAACGTCTCATAACTATTATAAAAAATTAGGGGTCACTTCCATTAAGATCTGAACCGATGAGCGAGGTTAACACACGGGTATTCCCTGGACACACCCCCTGGCCGTGCACCTGCCACCCGTCGAACATTTATTCACTAATTTTCCCAAACCCTTTCAGTGGTCCCGTAAATCACGTTCCCTCACTCTTCACTAGGGACAGTCACGACACTTCCTATTATGAATTGAGGCCTATATTGATCCTTAGGCCCCGTGAACGCCAGTTTCCTTTTCCCCGGGTTTTCTCAGCCTCCTCACCCATTCAAAACACCTCCCGCCACCTGCCCCCAGCTCGACCCCCCACCCCCCTGCACATCTGCGCAGGCGCAGCGGGAACCCAGCTGATTTCATTAAAAATGCAAATACATTTTGACCCAAATCAGCACATTAACACTTATTAGACACTATAGCTTCGGAAATTAAATAATTTCCACACTGCGGCCGGGCGGAAGTCGTTGTTAGACGACTTAAATTGCGTCTTCCTCCAGGAGACGATTCCAGCCCTCTCTAGATTGCGCTGCTGTTTTCCTATGGGTCTTACTACATTTTTTCTTGCATTCCCCGGGTCAGTGTTTTCAATATCACTCGTGTCACTTTCCCTTAGGTTTCCATCTGCACTGGATTGAACACCATTTAATTCAAAGGGGAATTAATTTATTGATGGTACGCAAACTTTCCTGACCACGACACAACACTTTGACGTTTCTGACAACACCTTGTGCATTGGGTATAATGTAACTACCTTGCCCAGAGGCCACAATGTTCGATGTTGTTCAGAAATCAATTAACACAATGTCACCTGGTTGAATGTTCGTCGGTTTACTGCCTCGGGCGCACCATAAAAGTGTTCACGTAGTGTAAGAAGATATTCTTTACGCCACACATAAAGACCAATGAATAATTACCTATTTAACATCTTGAACTTGTCACTCAACACGGTCACGTTATTGTAATCCTCATCACTTCCCTCGGGATTATCTCTATAGATAGGTGCAGCTTCTAACCTTTGTCCACATATTAGGTGAGAGGGAGTCAGTATCTCCGCGTCAGGAGTTTTCGCTCATGTATGACAGAGGGCGTTTTGTTCACCCGATTCTCTGCCTCCCCCAACACTGCCCGGAATTCCTCCAAATAAATTTCTTTTCCCTGTGTAGCCCTTACGAAGACATCTTTTCACTGTACCTATCATTCTTTCGACAGTCCTCCCTGCCAAGGGGCTCTGGGAGTAATAAATTTCCAGACACACCCTCGCTGGGTCAACAAAGACTGTACATCATCCTTTTTATTTAATTTATAAAGTGTTGAGCACCCGCTAAAAAATTTGGGTGGCATTATCTGAGATCATCAATCTTGGACAGGATCGTCTAGCTGCAAATTTCCGGAACAGCTGTATGAACGTTCTGCAGACAAGTCCTGAGCCACTTCTAGATGAACACCCTAGTAGCTGTACAAGTAAATAGACATACAACACCTTCAAGGGGACACCATCGAAGTACCTGTTAAAAGATTGGCCCACTATAGTCCACTCCGGTCACATCAAATGGTTTTACCAACTGCACGCGTTCCTTGGGCAATGGTGGAGGACCTGGGTACATGTAGGTTCTGGCATCCACCCGGCGACATATTACACACGACTTGATAACCCTTTTTACATTTTGCCGTCCTTGTGGAATCCAGAAGGTTTCCCGAATACAGTTTAAGGTATCCGTAACCCACCTTGCATCACGTTATTATGGGCATTAAAGACAATCAAGGTTGTCAGGTGATGAGTTTTGGGCAGAAAGATAGGTGCTTAGCATATTCCCCCAATTCAGCATTTTGTAACCTGCCTCTGCACCTAATTACATCATCCTCTAAATACAGCCCCAGCTTTTCTATTATTGAGCCTTTCACAATTTTTCCGTCCATCAGAATTTAATCTCATCCCTGTAGGTTTCTTCTTGTACCTCTGTAGCCAGTATTTAGGGATGGGAAAATTATGTGAGATTTTCATCTTACTTAAAAATTTAAACACTAACCTTGTCACACTAATCAGCTTAGGTAAGGAAGAATCCCTATTCATATCAATGGCTAAGGAGGGACTACTGACCGAGCGGTGCTCACCGTAATTTCGACAGGAGCAATATGTGCCTTTTGCACCGGCCATTTAAATTTTGTCCACCAGCCAACTTGGCCCTTTAAACCACGATAAAGCACTCACAAATTTTTCATAAGTCAAGCCTCGAGACAAAAAGTCAGCTGGATTCTCGTCACCAGGAATGTGATTAAAGGTTAACATATGCTGACCCAAACTGTTATATTTCTCCTGCATTGATTGATTTCAGCGACTCTTTTTTTGTACATACACAATCTTACTGTTACCATACAATCCATTGTAAGGATAACCTCGTTATCAGACCAAATTACGGTGTCGCTGATATTTATCTCTCGCAATTTATTCTTATATAATTGGCTAATTTGACACCTACAAAAATGGCCGTTAAATTTCCAACTGAGGTAAGGTGCGTGATTTGATTGGAGCCACCTTAGCCTTAGACACAACAAGAGAAATGGCACTTTTACATTGAAGGTAAGCGACTGCTCCATATGAAATTTTCGAAGCATCGCAAAAAATGGGGAGTACATTTTTCCATCTTGACTGGCCACATTACGGGGAACTTCAACATTGGTAATTTTACTATTCCCCTATTAGTTCTCCCACCTTTCAAAAATTCCTCAGGTAGGGTTTCATCCCAAGCACACTTAAGCTTCCATGCTTCTTGTATCAACAATTTTCCTCTTATGGTAAGTGGGGACACTAAGCCTAGTGGATCGAAGCATTTTGGAAACTTCTGCAAGCAAGACTCTCTTGGTTAATTTATTGGCATGCTGTAGTCATTAGACTTTAACGATAACAAGTCTCCCTCTGTGTCCCAAGTCAGTCCCAGCACATTACTATATTTGGACACTTCAACTCCAGGGTTGTCTTTATTTATTTGAACCTTAAACTGGACGAATTACTGTTCCATCCCTCAGGGCATATTTGCACCTTTGCATTATTTCATTACCCCCTGCGTATATGCTCATTAGTTCCTCTTCAGTAGACGTCACCCCCGGGAAATTGTCCACATAAAATTGTTTACCCCATTACTCCACTCAGTGGACCAACCCTTTACGTTAAAGGTGGCTTTTATCGTTGCTGGAGTAGGAACGGACTGGAGGTAGCACCAAACAATACACTCCTGAAGCGAAAAGTCTTCAGGGGACAAGTGGGTCACTAGGATTCTCGGCCATAAAACCTAGTGCAATCCCGGTCAGCCTCCTGCAGACCCACTCCAGGAAAGCTTTAAATTATGTCCGCCGTAAAGGCATAATTCTTAACCCTGAAGTTTATAGTATGTCTCCCAGTTTTTCCGTCAACGACGGACCTGTCATCAAACAGTCATTCAAACTAGGTTTCACTTTTTATTACTCCTGGCACTACAATTAAACACAATCCTCAGAGGAGTGGTCTTAGAATCCTTCTTCACTCCGTGGTGTGGCAAATAGTGACCATAAATCTGGGTTGCTCTGGGAGGGGACCTCCCTATGAATTTATTATTTAACTGCTCATTAATTTTATCATCGTAAGCATCAACAGTTCTGGTTGTCTTGCTCAATTCGTGGAGCTGAGCCTTTAATTTCCATACGCATCCGGTAATTAGTTGGTAGGGCTGGATGGTTTTACTTCCACGGAAGTCTCACCCATTTTTGTCCAGATTCAAATTTAACATCCTTCTGGTATTTTTTTTGAGTAAAGGAATCATCTGGACTTTTTTCATTTACATTGATCCCTATGCTGTCCAATTCCCATAATTTATACACAGGTTCAACTTCATCCTCTATTGAAGTATATTTATACTGGGGTGATACTTCTGAGTAAGACACACCGTAACTGTATTTTTTGGCTTCCTCCAGTCATTTTATTATCAGTACAGGAAGCCTGCCATACACACGTGACCTTCTGCGGTTTCCCTTTGAAGGGTGACTCCGCATTTCTTTGTCATACCCCTTTTCAAAGGGGGCATAATGGTCACTACCCATCAAAATATCTATTGGCCCCAGAATCATTATTTATACCAAAGGTGCCAAATTTACCTTATTGAAAGCCTTTCAGTAGCGTTTTCCAAGCCTATTGTAGATATTTTTCTGGGAGCCTATCCCCAATTACGGCATTAATACGTTTTTCTCCATTGCCCAGCCTGACAAATTACATAAACAGTGTCGTTATGACTGGGCCCTTTTTTATTCGAGAGAAAACCAGATAGCTGGTATAGCAGATCTCCCATTTGTACCTTCATCCCATTAAGGCAGTTACGTTTTATGAAGGTACTTGTGATCCCTGATCCAGTAATGCTGTTACAGTTTTGGGTTACGCCGTTTATCATTAATCACACATCCAACACAGGCAAAAATACCTCAGCTAGGCCTCATTACCGACGTTAGCTGCAATCTTTACGTTGGCTACTGTTGTGTCCGGGTTATTAAACACTATCAGTACTATTGTTACCATCATTACGATAGAAACTGCCCTTTTCACATGCTATGTGGTGTCTTCCCTTGTTACACTGATAACAATAGTGCAAGTTAGCACGGCAATCCCTTACATTATGATTTCCTAGACAACCTGATACATCTAGCAAGCTCTTCCAATCTTTCCACTTTAACATCCCATGAATTATAGGCATTACAGTTCTTAGAGAAATGAGTACCGTTGCAGAAGATACAATCTCTCCTTTCTTTTCCGACCTCTTATCAACTGGGCTACCTTATTTTTGTACTTCCTCCTCTTGCTTGGGTGTGGAGAACCACTATAACTGGCACCTGTCACTTGATACGTGCCTACGTAACCCGTGTAGTAGTGGCTTAGGATTATTGATATTAGGATAAGTTCCCTTTGTGGAACTTGGCAGGTGCACTGGGGTCTGTAGACGTGGTATTCCTAGAGATAAAGGGTTGGCTGGTCTGCAGTTGGACAAAATTTGCTCTTGCAGTCCCACTCTTATTTTTCCAACCCGAAGTAACCCTTGTGATATCTGTTAGATAACCATCTATGGTCTTGTGGTTCAATTTATTCTGAATCAAGGCACTCAACAACCACTCTGCTCCCTCCAGATCATATTTATTACTCAAGGTCTTAAGAGTGCTTTCTAGTTTGATCTAAATTGCTGTAAGCTGTTGCGGTTGTTTATCTGGAGTCTTCAAAATAGCCAAATTAGCTACTAGGTCCAGCTACTTTGCTCCAAGTTACCGTAAGTGACCTCCAACAAGTCAACTGCCTCACTATAGGAGTCATCTACATTTTGGGAATGCTTGTATGAGAACATGCGCATCTCCCCTTACTTGCCTTTAAATAGCATAATTTGGTAACACTTGCAAGATCACTCCTATCATGTACGACTGCTTTAAAGATAGACCCAAAACTCCTCCCATGTTCTCCCGGATTAAACACAGGCATACATAATTCTGGAGTTTTGGTAGACGCCTCTGACTTTCCTTACTAGCTTGACCAACAACATTGTTTTACACCCTTTACCTTCTCCAAAGCTCAGTTTTGCAGGACACAATGTTGTCCTCCACTTCATAATGTTGACAGCAGCCGCTCCCTTTCATCATCTGCACAATTCTCTAGCAGCTCTTTTTCATAGTCTTTAAACCACAATCTATATGACTCATGTCTATTCCCAAGGCATCTAGGTGTAGCTTTAATTCATCAGGGTTTACCGTTTCTTGTCTCATTAACTCCATACACTTCTTGTATGATTTAGTAACATGACCCCCTTTCCCAGCTTGTATGACGCTTTCTTTGCTTTTGGCATCCATGGACTTGCCAGCCGCACTAACTCCTCAGACCCAGCCCTGGTTTGGGAATTAATAATCACCCATTATACAACTTAAGTAACGCCTTATAAGAGTAATTCTTGCACTTTACTCTTGTATAAATCCCAGCCACCCATGTGCTAAACAATTTATTTGGGGTAATTATCATCCATCACAGATCGATTAAAAATCGTGCACCCTACACCCACTTCCTTCAATCAGTCCTTAATTTATTAAGTAATTAATTCAATTAATTTTTTCACTGATTGCATCTGGTTCAGGGAAAGGGCCAACGGGCAGATATGGAAAATTTTTTAGGGTGCTTATCTGTATGTACCTCAACATTATAACATACAAGTAATCTCATGGGAGACAACCATATTGTTTACCGTAGTCCCCCGTGTAGACATGTGAGAAAACTTAACCACCTCTGTCACTACCAGGTGGCCCCTTCGACCTCACAATCTTATCCATATCTATCCGAGACCATTATGGATTGGATAGCACCCACAATTACGGTGCTACTAATTAATTGTGGACTTATATATTATATTAGTTTAGCTGAATGAAGGGGGGGGGGGTTAGGATATACACATGGATACATCCATCAAGGAAAAACATTTTGTACATAATCCCCCCACTTACCACTGTTCTCTGGTTTGGGCACTTGATGTAGCTGGATCACTCATAACCTATCCAATTACAACATAACCCAACTGGGCCCGCATGAGTCTGTTATAACTAGAAGGTTACTTAACTGTGGGTGATTGATACTCCTTATTTCCTCCATTCACCATCTCATTTCGATGTCCTGCTACACCGACACGGTTCTTATTACGAGGGACGAGGTATCCGTCGGTTTGTCCCGGTTTAGAAGTCGTGATTCCATAAATCTTCATTATCACCCGGTACGAGATCACACGTTCACTCGGGGCAGGGCGCTCTATTTCACATCCCCATTCTCTTAACTCAATGTTATTATCACTGATTACATACCATTCACAAGACGATTTAACGTCTCATAAATATTTTACAAATTAGAGGTCACTCCATTAAGATCTGAGGGCCAGAGCGAGGATTAACACACGGTATGTCCCCCGGACACACACCCTGGGCCCTGCACCTGCCACCCGGTCGAACATTATTCACTAATTTTACCCCCCTTTACAGTGGTCCCCTAAATCACGTTCCCTCACTCTTCACTAGGGACAGTCACGACACTTCCTATTATGAATTGAGGCCTTTTTATTGATCCTTAGGCCCCCGTGAACGCCAGTTTCCTCATTCCCGGTTTCTCAGCCTCCTTTACCATTCAAAACACTCCCGCCACCTGCCCCCCCAGCTCGACCCCCCCCCCCCCTGCACATCTGCGCAGGTGCAGCGGGAACCCAGCTGATTTCATTAAAAATGCAAATACATTTTGACCCAAATCAGCACATTAACCTTATTTGACACTATAGCTTCGGAATATAAATAATTTCCACATTAGATTGTAAAGTTGTTTAAGGAAGACTCTTCATCGTCAGAGATCAGACTTAGAAGAATCCGTTTCAGTTGTGAACTGAAATAGAAAATAGAGTAAACAAACAGACTCTAACTTATGTACAATGATCTAGACAATATAGAAGGGTTAAGTCCAACTCATTTACTCATGGAGAGGCTAAACCTGTTCTCCATGTATTGAAATAAGAAATCATGAGGATCTACTTATTTCGAACCTGGGAACTAGATGTAATTCACACTTAATAAAAGTGATTGAAACGATGGGAGAAAATTGGCGATGAAGACTATCTCACTTCATTGAGAGAACACTCCATGGAGCTGGTGTCCTGAAATCATAAGTCCTTAAGGACCTGGTGGAATAGTGATTATTGACTTTGATGGTCCAAGTCCCAATGGTCACTAGGAAAAATTGTGATCTATATCCTGAGGCAAATGGAGGAATCATGACAGTTGATGTTTTGAGCTAAGGTGTAGTGAATAAGCGGGACAATAAATAAACTAGTGGCGTTTAGAAGTACACAGTGTTGAAAATTAAAAATTTAGTGATTCTCCAGAAACCACACAAACGTGTGGAAAATACTAGATTATATTTTCCAGGAAATTCAGTTTATTGTAACTAGATGGCCCCATACTGTTATTTAATAATATTTATGTCATAGGGAAAAACGAAAAAGCCTGCGTCTGTGAGACGGGGACTTGCCATCTTGGTTTTGAAATGGGAACAGAAACGTTTAGAGTGAATGGGAAGAATTTTTCGTGCTCTCAGAGGTTTAAAATTGGGCTGACACCTCAAATAGGGGCGAAATTGTTGGTGTGGTATTTTGATAATTTGAGTATCAGGCGCTGGACAACACAGCTCCAGGAAACATCAGATAAGTTGTTTATGATTTTATTACTTTGGCCCAGTATTTCATAATAGAGACAGTGAGTTTTTCTGGGTATATACACATTATCTCAGTCACATTTATGTGAGTGATATTAAGATATATTTTCTTCTGTTATGTAAGTGTGTATATATATAACCATTTATTATTTTTAATATACAGTCCACAAATTTATATATTTACCAGTATTCCTGGTGTATGTATATTTCATTTAATAGGTCCAGAGCAACTTGTGGTTATGACAGTGGTAGGTATCGAAGGGGGACATTTTTTGCGACCTAGGTGTCCCAAATTCCTACTTGTCTAAGTGGACGGAGGTGGACGTGCGGATCATAGCTAGTGCTGGACGTGGGTGGACGTGCGTCACTAGCTAGTGCTGGACGTGGGTGGACGTGGGTCACTAGCTAGTGCTGGACGTGGGTGGACGTGGGTCACTAGCTAGTGCTGGACGGGGGTGGACGTGGGTCACTAGCTAGTGCTGGACGTGGGTGAACGTGGGTCACTAGTTGGTGGACGGGGGTGGATGTGGTCATAGCTAGTGGCTGGAACGTGGGTGGAGTGGGTGGTCACTAGCTAGTGCTGGAGTGGGTGCACGTGGGTCACTAGCTAGTTTGGGGACGTGGGTGGACGTGGGTTCACTAGCTAGTGCTGGACGTGGGTGGACGTGGGTCACTAGCTAGTGATGGACGTGGGTGGACGTTGATCACTAGCTAGTGAGATTAAGACACATGTGCAATATCTGGGTATATTTATTGTAGACGTTTCGCCATCCAGTGGCTTTATCAATACAAATTCTAGGACATAACTTGAAGACAGTAGAACTATGTACAGAAGATGAGGTAATCAGTCCCTCAATAGGAGTAGGTGCGAAGTGCACCCATATAGTGGAAGATTCAGAATCTCCACGACTATGGTGCTGTTTCGACACCTACTCCTAGGTTGAGGGATGATTACCTCATCTTCTGTTAATAGTTCTACTGGCTTTCAAGTTATGTCTAGAATTAGTTATTGATAAGGCCACTGGCTGGCGAAACGTCTACAATAAAGTTACCCAGAGATTTGCACATGTGTCTTAAATCTACTCTTGTCGGTATTATATACCCATTCGTACCACTCACTAGCTAGTTGCTGGACGGGGGTGGACGTGGGTCACAAAGTAGTGTGGACGTGGGTGGGACGTGGGTCATAGTAGTACTGGACGTGGGTGGACGTGGGTCAAAGCTATGCTGGACTGGTGTGGAGAAGGTCACTAGCTAGTGATGATGGTGGAGTGGACGTGGGTCAATAGCTAGTGCTGGACGTGGATCACTAGCTAGTGCTGGACGTGGGTGGATGTGGGTCACTAGCTAGTGCTGGACGTGAGTGGACGTGGGTCACTAGCTAGTGCTGGACGTGGGTGGACGTGGGTCACTAGCTGTGTGGACGTGGGTGGAAGTGGGACACTAGTTAGTGCTGGACGTGGTGGAGTGGGTCATAGCTAGTGATGGACGTGGGTGGACGTGGGTCACTAGCTAGTGCTCGACGGGGTTGGAACGTGGGTACTAATAGTGCTGGACGGGGTGGACGTGGGGTCATCGCTAGTGCTGGTCGTGGATGGACGTGGGTCACTAGTTAATAATAGCTGGACGAGGGTCACTAGCTAGTGTGGACGTGGGTGGACGTGGTCAAACTAGTGCTGGGACGTTGGGTGGACGTTGGGTCACAAGCTGTTGCAGGACGTGGGTGGACGTGGTGGGTCACTAGCTCGGCTTGACGTGTGCAAGAGGGTACTATTAGTGTGGAGTGTTAGACGTGGGTTACTAGCTAGTTGCTGGACGAGGGTGGACGTGGGTCACTAGCTAGTTTTTGGACGTGGGTGGACGTGGGTCACTAGCTAGTGCTGGACGTGGGTGGACATGGGTCACTAGCTAGTGCTGGACGTGGGTCACTAGCTAGTGCTGGACGGGGTGTGGACGTGGGTTCACTAGTAGTGCTGGACGGTGGGTCACTAGTATGTGGCTGGACGTGGGTACACTAGATAGTTGCGGACGTGGGTCACTAGCTAGTGCTGGACGTGGGTCATAGCTAGTGTGGGGTGGGTCAATAGGCTAGTACTGGAGGGTGGGTCAATGCTAGTGCTTGGACGTGGGTCTGCTAAGCTGGACGTGGGTGGACGTGGGTCACTAGCTAGTGCTGGACGGGGTTGGACGTGGGTCACTAGCTAGTGCTGGACGTGGGTCACTAGCTAGTGCTGGACATGGGTGGACGCAAGTCACTAGCTAGTGCTGGACGTGGGAGGAAGTGGGTCACTAGCTAGTGCTGGACGGGGATGGACGTGGGTCACTAGCTAGTGTCGACGTTGGTGGAGTGGGCACTAGTCGTGTGGACGGGGTAGTTGGGACGTGGGTCACTTGCTAGTGTGGGGAAGTGGGGTCACTAGCTAGTTGCTGGACATGGGTGGACGCAAGTCACTAGCTAGTGCTGGACGTGGGAGGAAGTGGGTCACTAGCTAGTGCTGGACGGGGATGGACGTGGGTCACTAGCTAGTGCTGGACGTTGGTGGACGTGGGTCACTAGCTAGTGCTGGACGGGGGAGGACGTGGGTCACTAGCTAGTGCTGGACGTGGGTGGATGTGCGGTCATAGTTAGTGCTGTCGTGGGTATGCCACGTGAGTCATAGCTAGGTGGACCTGGGTGGACGTGGGTCAAAAGCTAGTGCTGGACGTGGGTGGACGAGGATCACTAGCCAGTGCTGGACGTGGGTGTAGGTGGGTCACTAGCTAGTGCTGGACGTGGGTGGGCGTGGACCACTAGTTATTGCTGGACGGGGGTGGACATGGGTCACTAGTAGAGCTGGCGGTGGTGGACGTGGGGTCACTAAGTAGTGCTGGTCGGGGGTGGACGTGGGTCATAGTAGTGCGGGGACGTGGGTGGGACCTTGGGTCACTAGCTAGTGTGGACGTGGGTCACTAAGCTAGGGCTTGGACGTGGGTGGACGTGGGTCACTAGCTAGTGCAGGACGGGGTGGATCTGGTTCACTAGCTAGTGACTGGAAGGGGGTGGACGTGGGTCACTAAGCTAGTGCTGGGGACGTGGGTGGACGTGGGTCACTACTAGTGCTGGACGTGGGGGACGTGGGTCATAGCTAGTTCTGGACGTTGGTGGGTCGTGGGTCACTAGCTAGTTGCTCGACGGGGGTGGACGGGGTCATAGGCTAGTGCTGGGAGTGTGAGAGACGTGGGTTACTAGCTAGTGCTGGACTCGGGTGGACGTGGGTACTACTAGTTTGGAGTGGGGTGGACGTGGGTCACTAGTAGTGCTGGACGTGGGAGGCGTGGGTCCTTGCTAGTGCTGGAGTGGGTCATAGCTAGTGTGGACGGGGGTGGACGTGGGTCACTAGTAGTGCTGGACGTGGTCACTTAGCTAGTGCTGGAGTGGGCGTCACTAGCTAGTGTGGACGTGGGGTCACTAGCTGGTGCTGGGTGGGGTGTGGGAACGTGGGTCAACTATTAGTACTTGACGTGGGTGGACGTGGGTTCACTAGGCTAGTGCTGGTCGGTGGGTCATAGCTAGTGCTGGACGTGGGTGGACGTGGGTCATAAATAGTGCTGGACATGGTTGGACGCAAGTCATAGCTAGTGCTGGAGTGGGAGGAAGTGGACTTGCTAGTGAGGGACGGGGGTGGACGTGGGGTCACTCGCTTGTGCTGGACGGGGGAGGACGTGGGGTCACTAGCTAGAGCTGGACGTGGGTGGGCCGTGGGTCACTAGCTAGTGCTGGATGTGGGTGGACGTGGGTCACTAGCTAGTGGCTGGACGTGGGTGCCGTGGGTCCTAGTAGGTCTGGACGTGCGTGGACGTGGGTCACAAGCTAGTGCTGCGTGGGTGGACGCGAGATCACTAGTCGTGCTGGAGTGGGTTGTAGGTGGGTCACTAGCTAGTGCTGGACGTGGGTCATAGCTAGAGCTGGGACGTGGGTGGACGTGGGTCACTAGCTAGTGCGGACGGGAGTGGCGTGTGTCACAAAGCTAGTGATGGACGGGGTGGACGTGGGTCATAGCTAGTGTGGCGTGGGGTGGAAGTAGTAAGGGTCACTAGCTAGTGCTGGACGTGGGTTGACGTGGGTCACTAGCTAGTGCTGGAAGTGGGTCACTAGCTAGTGCTGGACAGGGGAGGACGTGGGTCACTAGCTAGTTCTGGACGTGGGTGGACGTGGGTCACTAGCTAGTGCTGGCGTCTGTGGATGTGGGTCACTAGCTTAGATTGGACGTGGGTGGACGCGTTTGTCGCACTAGCTTGTGCTAGACGGGTGGTGCACGTGGGTCACTACTAGTGCTGGACGTGGGTGGACGTGGGTCACTAGCTAGTGCTGGACGGGGATGGACGTGGGTCACTAGTTAGTGCTGGACGAGGGTCACTAGCTAGTGCTGGACGTGGGTGGACGTGGGTCACAATCTAGTGCTGGACGTGGGTGGACGTGGGTCACTAGCTGTTGCTGGACGTGGGTGGACGTGGGTCACTAGCTAGTGCTTGACGTGGGTGAACGTGGGTCACTAGTGCTGGACGTGGGATGACGTGGGTTACTAGCTAGTGCTGGACGCGGGTGGACGTGGGTCACTAGCTTAGATTTGGATCCCCCCGTGAATGGACGTGTGGTACTTGCTAGTGATGGTACGTGGGTGGACATGGGTCACTAGTAGTGCTGGACGTGGGTCACTAGCTAGGTGTGGACGGGGGGTGGACGTGGGTATAGTAGTGCTGGGACGTGGGTCTAGCTAGTGCTGGACGTGGGTCATAGCTTAGTGCTGGACGTTGGGTCACTAGATAGTGCTGGAGTGGGTCACTATCTAGTGCGGACGAGGGGTCACTAGCTTAGTACTGGACGTGGGTCACTAGCTTAGTGCTGGGACGGGGTCCACTAGCTAGTGCTGGACGTGGGTGGACGTGGGTCACTAGCTAGTGTGGACGGGGGTTGGACGTGGGTCATAGCTAGTGTGGACGTGGGTCACTAGCTAGTGCTTGGAGTGGGTCACTAGCTTAGTGCTGGACGTGGGATCACTAGTAGTGGCTGGACATGGGTTGGACGCAAGGGTCACTAGCTAGTGCAGGACGTGGGAGGAGTGGGCCTAGTAGTGTGGAACGTGGGGTGGATGGACGGGTCATAGCTAGTGCTGGACGTTGGTGGACGTGGTCCACTTAAGCTAGTGCTGGACGGGGGAGGACGTGGGTACTAGCTAAGGTGCTGGACGGGGTGGACGTGGTTCACTAGATAGTGCTGGATGTGGGTGGACGTGGGGTCACTTAGTAGTGCTGGAACGTGGGTGCACGTGAGTCACTAGTAGAGCTTGGAAGTGGGTGGTCGTGGGTCGCTGCTAGGTGTGGACGTGGGTCACTAGCAGTGTTTGGGAGTGGGTGGGCGTGGGTGTCACTAAATTAGTGCTAGGACGTGGGTGGACGTGGGTCAATAGCTAGTTGCTGGACGGGGTGGACGTGGGTCACGAGCTAGTGCTGGACGTGGGTCACTAGGCTAGTGCTGGAGTGGGCGGGACGTGGTTCAACTATTAGTGCTGAACGGGGTGTGGACGTGGTTACTAGTAGTGTGGACGTGGGTACTAGCTAGTGCTGGACATGGGAGGACGCAAGGTCACTAGCTAGTGCTGGACGGGGAGGAAAGAAGGAAGTGCGACTAGCTAGTGCTGGAGGGGGGGTGGACGTGGGGTCCTAGCTAGTGCTGGACGTTGGTGGACGTGGGTCACTAGCTAGTGCTGGACGGGGGGAGGACGTGCGTCACTAGTCTTGTGCTGGACGTGGGTTGGATGTGGGTCCTAGCTAGAGCTGGACGTTGGGTTGCACGTGAGTCACTAGTAGTGTGGACCTGGTGTGGACGTGGCTGGGTCACAAGCTAGTGCTGGACGTGGGTGGACGAGGAACACTAGCTAGGTGCTGGAGTGGGTGTAGGTGGGTCAAGTGTGCTGGGGACGTGGGTGGGGTGGATCACTAGTTATGCTGGACGGGGGGTGGGAACATGGGTCATAGTAGTGCTGGCGTGGGTGGACGTGGGTCACTAGCTAGTGCTGGTCTGGGGGTGGATGTGGGTTCACTAGCTTAGTGCTGGACGGGGTGGACGTGGTGTCCTAGCTAGTGTGGACGTGGGTCACTAGCTAGTGCTGGACGTGGGTGGACGTGGGTCACTACCTAGTGTGGGCGTGGGTGGATCTGGGTCACTAGCTAGTGCTGGCGGGGGGTGAGTGGGTCACTAGCTAGTGTGGACGTGGGTGGGACTGGGTCACTACCTAGTGCTGGACGTGGGGTGGACGTGGGTCACTACGCTAGTTTGGACGTTGGTGACGTGGGTCACTAGCTAGTGATGACGAGGGTGGACGTGGGTCACTAGCTAGGCTTGGGACGTGAGTGGACGTGGGTCACTACCTAGTGCTGGACGTGGGTGGACGTGGGTCACTAGCTAGTTCTGGGACGTGCGATGGACGTGGGTCTACTAGCTAGTTGCTGGACGTGGGTTGGACGTGTTTCACTAGCTAGTGTGGACGTGGAAGGAAGTGTGGGTTCACTAGCTAGTGCTGGTGGGGTTGGGAGTGGGTCACTAGCTAGTGCTGGACGTTGGTGCGTGGGTCATAGCTAGTGTATGGCGGGGTGAGGACGTGTGTCACTAGTAGTGCTGGACGTGGGTGGACGTGGGTCACTAGTAGTGCAGGATGTGGGTGGAGTGGGTCACTAGTTAGTCTGGACGTGGGTGCAGTGGGTCAACTAGCTAGTGCTGGGAGTGGGTGGAGTTGGGTAACAAGCTAGTGCGGGACGGGGTGGACGAGGATCATAGATAATGCGGCGTGGGTGGACGTGGGTCACTAGTACTGCTGGACGTGGATGGGACGTGGGGTCACTAGCTTAGTGCTGGTAGGGCGGTGGACGTGGGTCACATGCTAGTGCTGGACGTTGGTGGACGTGGGTACTAGTAGTGCTGGACGGGGGGTGGACGTGGGTCACTAGCTAATGCTGGAGTGGGTGGAGTGGGAGGACGTGGGTGTACTAGTAGTGCGTGGACGTGGGTCACTAGTAGTGCTGGACGTGGGTGGACGTGGTTCATAGCTATGTGCTGGAGTGGGGGACGTGGGTTACTTAGCTAGTTCTGGAGTGTGGGTGGACGTGGGTCACCTAGGCTAGTGTGGGACGTGGGCGGGACGTAGGTCACTAAGTAGTGCTAGTCGGGAGTGGACGGGGTCACAGCTAGTGCTGGACGTGTGTCACTGGTATAGTGCTGGACGTAGGTGGACGTGGTTTCACTAGCTAGTTGCTGGACGTGAGATGGGACGTGGGTCACAAGCTAGTGCTGGACGTGGGTGATCGTGGGTTTTCTAGTAGTGGTGGACGTGGGTGGATGTGGGTCACTCGTAGTACTGGAGTGGGTGGACGTGGGTCACTAGCTAGTGCGGAGTGGCGGATGTGCGGTCATAGCTAGTGCTGGACGGGGGTGGACGTGGGTCTTAGTAGTGCTGGACGAGGGTGGACGTGGGTCACTAGTAGTGTGGCGGGGTCACTAGTCGTGCTGGACGTGGGTGGGTGGACGTGGTCATAGCTTAGTGTGGACATGGGTCCTAGCTAGTGCTGGACGTGGGTGGGGTGGGTCACTAGCTAGTGCTGGACGTGGTGTGGACGTGCGGTCACCAGCTAGTGTTAGACGGGGTGGACGTGGTGTATCGCTTGTGCGGGCGTTGGGTGGACGTGGGTACACAGTAGTGTTAGAGTGGTGGACTGGGTCAATAGCTAGTTGCTGGTCTTGGGTGGACGTGGTGTCACTAGCTAGTCTGGACGAGTGTGGACGTGGGTCACTAGCTAGCTGCTGGAGTGGGGGGTTGACGTGGGTCATTAGTGTGCTGGACGAGAGGGAGTGGGTCTCTAGGTAGTGCAGAGTGGGTGGAACGTGGGAACTAAGCTAGTGCTTGGACCAGGTGGACGTGGGTCACTAGCTAGTGCTGGACGTGGGGGGAGGTTAGGGTCACTAGCTAGTGCTGGGAGTGGGTTCACTAGTAGTGCTGGACGTGGGTGGCGTGGGGTCATGCTTAGTGTGGACGCGGGTGTGGACGTGGGTCACAGCTAGTGCTGGGACGTTGGTGGACGTGGGTCTAGCTAGTGCTGGACGGTGGGTGGACGTGGAGTCATAGCTAGTGCGGAACGTGGGTGGGTTTGGACGTGGGCACTAGATAGTGGTGGACGTGGGGTCACTAGCTAGTGTGGACGGGGGGGACGTGTAGTCATAGATAGTTCTGGACGTGGGTGGACGTGGGTCATAGTAGTGCTGGAGGGGTGGAGTGGGTCACTTGCTAGTGTGGAGTGGGTGGACGTGGGTAAACTAGCTAGTGCTGGACGGAGGTGAACGTGGGTCACTAGCTGACCGGGACGTGGGTGGACGTGGGTTACTAGCTAGTGTGGACGGGGTGCGGACGTGGGTCACTAGCTCGTGCTGGGAGTGGCGTGGAGCCAGTGGGTCACTTTGCGAGTGCCTGGACGTGTGTGGAGTGGGTCCAGCAAGTGACTGGGATCGTGGTGGGACGTGGTTCATAGGTAGTGCTGGACGTGGGTCATTAGCTAGTGTGGACGTGGAGAACGTGGTTCACTAGCTAGTGCTTGACGTGGGTGGAGTGGGTCACTAGCTAGTGCTGGACGGGGGTGGACGTGGGGACACTAGCTAGTCCTGGAGGTGGGTGGGACGTGGGTACCTATCTAGTGTGGACGGGGGTGGAGGGTCACTAGCTAGTGCAGGACGTGGGTGGGACGTGGGTCAATAGCTAGTGCTGGACATGGGTGGACGCAATGTCACTAGATAGTGACTGGACGTGGGAGGAAGTGGGGGTAACTAGCTTACTGCTGGACGGGGGTGGACGTGGGTCGGGCACTTGCTATGTGGGAGTTGGTGCGTGGGTCACTGTAGTGCTGGAACGGGGAGGGAGGTGTGGGTCACTAGCTAGTCTGGACGTGGTGGACGTGTGTAGGTCATAGCTAGTGCTGGATGTGGGTGGACGTGGGTCACTAAGCTATTTGTGGGGACGTGGGTGCACTAGGGTCACTAGTATTGCTGGCGTGGGTGACGTGGTCACAAGCTAGTGCTGGACGTGGGCGGACGAGGATCACAAGCTGTGCTGGACGTGGGTGGAGGTGGGTCCATAGCTAGTGTGGGCCGTGTGGTACCACGCTAGTGCTGGACGTGGGTGGACGTGGGTCACAGCTAGTGCTGGAAGCGGGTGGAGGACGTGGGTCCAGCTAGTGTGGGCGTGGGTGGACGGGGTCACTAGCTAGTGCTAGACGTGGGTGGACGTGGGTCACTAGTAGTGCTGGCGTGGGTCACTTGCTAGTTTGGACGTGGGTGGGAGTGGGTCATAGTTGTGCTGGGACGTAGGTGGGACGTGGTTCACTACTCGTGTGGAGTGAGTGGAGTGTGTCAAGCTAGTGCAGGTCGTGGGTGAACGTGGGGTCTTAGTAGGTGCTGGACGTGGGGGGATGTGGGTCATAGCTAGTTTGGGACGCGTGGGTGGACGTGGGTCACTAGCTAGAGTGGACGTGGCCGGACGGTATGTGGGTCACTTGCAAGTGCTGGACGGGGGTGGGACGGTGGTCACTAGCTAGTGCTGGAAGTTGGGTCAATAGCTAGTGCTGACGTGGGTGGACGTGCGTCACTAGACTAGTGCTGGACTGGTCATAGCTCTAGTGCTGGGTACGTGGGTGGGGTGGGTCACTAGCTAGTGCTGGACGTGGGTGGAGGGGTCACCAGCTAGTGTTAGCGTGGGTGGAGTGGAGACAATAGCTAGAGTGGACGTGGTTGGACGTGGGTACAGTATGTTAGAGTGGGTGGACGTGGGTCAATAGCTAGTGTGGTATTGGGGTGGACGTGTGTCACTTAGGCTGTCCTGACGAGAGGTGGACGTGGGTCCTCTAGCTAGTGTGGACGTGGGTGGGGAGTGAGGTCATAGCTAGTGTGGTCGAGAGTGGACGTGGGTCACTAGGTAGTCTAGGACGAGGGTGGAGTGGGTCACTAGCTAGTATGGGACGAGGGTGGACGTGTGACACTAGCTAGATGCTGGACGCGGGGTGGAGTGGGTCACAAAGTAGTGTGGACATGGGTAGACGTGGGTACTAGCTGTGCCTGGACGTGGGGGTGATTGGGTCACCAGTAGGCTGGACGTTGGTGGGACGTAGGGTCACTACGTAGTGCTTGATGTAGTGTGGAGTGGGTCACTAGCTAGTGGCTGGGACGAGGGTGCACGTGGGTCACTAGTAGTGCGGGACGTGGGGACGGGGTCACAAGCTAGTGCTGGGAGTGGGTGGACGTGGGATCATTAGCTATGTGGGACGTGGGGGGAGGTGGGTCACTAGCTCAGTGCTGGACGTGGGGTCACTAGTAGTGCTGGGCGTGGGTTGGACGTGGGTCACTAGCTTAGTGTGACGCGGGTGAGTGGGTCACAAGATAGTGATGGACGGTGTGGACGTGGGTCACTAGCTAGTGTGGGACGTGGGTGGACGTGGGTCATAGCTAGTGCCGGAAGTGGGTGGACGTGGGGTCCCTAGCTAGTGGTGGACGTGGGTCACTAGTAGTGCTTGAGGGGGAGGGTCTGTGTCACTAGCTAGTTCTGGACGTGGGTGGGACGTGGGGTCACTAGTAGTGCAGGAGTGGGTGGACGTGGGACACTTGTGTGCTGGACGTGGTGTGGACGTGGGTGTAATAGCTAAAGTGCTGGACGGAGGTTGAAGTGGGGTCACTGTAGACTGGAGTGGGGTGGACGTGGGTACTTTGCTAGGTGCTGGACGGGGGGGGAGGACGTGGGTCATTGTAGGGTGGAGTGGTGGACATGGGTCACTTGCGAGTGATGGACGGTGGGTGCGTGTGTCATAGCAAGTGTGGTCGTGGTGGGACGTGGGTCACTAGTAGTGCTGGGGCCTTGGTGGTCACTAGCTGAGTGCTGGACGTGGGTGGACGTGGGTCCATCTAGTGCTGGACGTGGGTGGGCGTGGGTCACTAGTAGTGGCGTGGGTGGGCGTGGGTCATAGCTAGTGCTGGGGTGGGGGGGGTGGGTCACTAGCTAGTGGGGGGACGTGGGTCACAGCTAGTGCTGGACGGGGTCATAGTAGTGCGGAGTGGGGAGTGGGTCCTAGTAGTGTGGACGTGGGTCATAGCTAGTGCCCGGGGTTTGGGGGGCGGGGTCATAGGTGTGCTGGACGGGGTTTTTTGGGACGTGGGGTCAAAAGCTATGCTGGACGGGGTGGGCGGTGGGTCATTAGCTAGTTGGGGAGTGGGTCATAGCTAGTGCGGACGGGGTGGACTGGGGGCATAGGTGTGGACGTTGGGGTCACTACTAGTGCTGGACGTGGTCATAGCTAGTGCTGGACGTGGGTGGACGTGGGTCACTAGCTAGTGCTGGACGTGGGTTAGTAGCTAGTGTGGAGTGGGGACGTGGGTCACTAGCTAGTGCTGGACGTGGGTGGAACGTGGGTCATAGCTAGTGCTGGACGTGGGTGGATGGGTCACTAGCTAGTGCTGGACGTGGGTGGACGTGGGTCACTAGCTAGTGCTGGACGTGGGTGGACGTGGGTCACTAGCTAGTGCTGGACGTGGGTGGACGTGGGTCTAGCTAGTGCCCGGACTGGGTGGCGTGGGTCACTAGCTAGTGCTGGGACGTGGGTCATAGCTAGTGCTGGCGTCCAGGTCAGTAAACTATGTGCTGGACGTGGGTGGCGTGGGGCACTAGCTAGTGCTGGATTGGGTGGTGTGGACGTGGTCACTAGCTAGGGGGGCTCTGAGTGGGGACGCTAGTGCTGGACGTGGGGGTGGACGTGGGTCACTAGCTAGTGCTGGACGTGGTGGACGTGGGTCACTAGCTAGTGCTGGACGTGGGTGGACGTGGGTCACTAGCTAGTGCTGGACGTGGGTGGACGTGGGTCACTAGCTAGTGCTGGACGTGGGTCACTAGCTAGTGCTGGACGTGGGTGGACGTGGGTCACTAGCTAGTGCTGGACGTGGGTGGACGTGGGTCACTAGCTAGTGCTGGACGTGGGTGGACGTGGGTCACTAGCTAGTGCTGGACGTGGGTGGACCCGTGGGTCACTAGCTAGTGCTGGACGTGGGTGGACGTGGGTCACTAGCTAGTGCTGGACGTGGGTGGACGTGGGTCACTAGCTAGTGCTGGACGGGGGTGGACGTGGGTCACTAGCTAGTGCTGGACAATAAGGATGTCCTCCAGCAAACACGAGTGCCTGAGGTATTTACATAGGTTGAAATATTTCGTTTCATTAAGCCTGGAATCACTGATAACCGAACACTCACTTACGTAATGGTGAAGGTCGTGTGCCTGCTTCGCAGAGCTTATATATGAAATAACCAGGGTTGGGAGGCTTACCTGAGGCATCGACATGTATCTGCCACTGACGATCATATCTCAACCTGATTCTGGTAAATACCGTGTCGCATAATGTAGTTGATGCTTTATGTTGTCCATACATCTTGCTCTCTGATTTGGACAGATCATTAGACCAGCATCAGCTGGTGTCACTAGTGACGTGCATGTGTGTGTGTTAGATTGTGAGGGAAGAGGATAGTGATAACTACGATTAGGGAGGGAGAGGAAGGGGAAACGGGTGATGCAAGGCAGTGGAACGAAGGGATGGTAGGGAAGGGAAGACGACGAAGATATGAGGAAGGAGAGAGAGAGACTACAACGACGGATCGAGGAGAGGAGAAACTTGGCAAGTGAAAATGCGGAGATATGTTCATTACTTTGCCTTCTCCTGCTCCTCCCCGATGGGGGGGGGGGGGGAGTAATGAGAAAAGGAGGAGCGGCGAGAGGCTATATCTGGGGAACTTCATTATCAGATATCAATGAGTGGTGGAGGTCCATAACTGAGATAAACCAAGGGGCAGTAGGTGATCAGGCAGGAGGGTGGACAGTCCCACCATCGCACAATATACACATATACACACCACCACTATCACCACCTCCATCACCATCGCCACTCAACCAATACTCGGCCACCACTAACAACACGACCTCATCGACGCACGTAAGTCAGAGCCCCTTTCTCCTCCTTCCGTCATATATGTTCTTAAATTTACGCTGAGGCGTCTGAAGTTGTTGACTGTGTCTCCTATCGGCATTATGTATGTCATAATGGTGTTGTCCTGGCTCACGACGCTGTAGTATAATATCATGTCTCTTATTAATCAACTTGTCGATATTGTAAACCCATGATCGAACAATATAGGAACTGGGCCATGTTGCCGGTACCTAACCTTTTTTCGAAATATATATATTTTTGTTTACATTTGGTTCGTGGGTTGCTGGAGTCTAGCACCTATTGCTCGTGGCTTTCCAATGTCTACTCAAATTCATGATATGTTTTTAAATTTCAATAGTTGTAGCCCACATCACCTCTTCTTTATTCCCATTCCATCTGTAAAATATTGTGATCTGTTTTATATTGCCCTTTCATCATTTTTTTTTCCGGCATTGGAAAATTTGTTCATTTGTTTACCTCTGTTGTTTACCTTGTTGTTTGTTTATTATTCTAAGTTGCTTTAATGAACATATCTTTCATAATGTAGCTGATGCTTTATATTGTTCGCACATCTTGCTCTCAGGTCTGAACAGATCATAATGGCAGCATCAGCTGGTGTCACTAGTGACGTGTATGAGTGTATCTGCCCTCATTCAACAAGCTTATTTCCCGAATTTTCATTTTTTATTTGTAAGCTCGTGTATAAACTTTGGTGTCAACCTTCTTGTATGTAGATTATTTTTTTTTTTAGTTAGATGTTCCCGAAGGAGAACCTTCAAGAAGTTGCCTGAATTGTTTTTCTTCCTCCTTCCTCCTTCTCCTTTTTGATTTTCTTTCGCCCATAACTAGAGAGCCCTTCATCTGATCGTGTTCGAATTTTGAACACTTATGTACGGTAACAAGCATCAGATTCTAGGAACTATTGGCCTGTGCAGGTGTTCTGTGGCCTGAGTAACTTCGGCCACATTCTCAGCATCCTGGAATATGATATGATTTTGTTCAGATTTTTAACCCGGAGGGTTAGCCACCCAGGATAACCCAAGAAAGTCGGTGCGTCATCAGGGACTGTCTGTCTGTCTGTCTTATTTTCATGGGGGGCCCATCAGTCTTGTCCTCCAGAATGTGATCCACACCAGTCGACTAACACCCAGGTACATACTTGCTAGATGAATGGAGACAACAAATGTAAGAAAATGCACCCAGTGTTTCCACCTTTGCCGGGGATCGACCCACGGACACCGTGTGTGAGGCGAGAGCATTGCCTACCAGGCCACGGGACTCCAGTAACTTCCAAAAGTTTTAAGCAGCGGCACTGCTTCAAACTTTTGACAAAAGTGCCTCCTAATTCAACGACGGCAGAGAGTGAAATTTAAGCGTGTAGGCACAGAACTAACCATTTTAGTGAGTAAAATTGTATGATTTTTTTTTATTCCCATTTGGTCAGCACGATCAAAATAAATGCGTCTGTCTCTTCTGCATAGCATCAATATTTAATGATTAATGCATCTTCCAGCGAGGGTAACATCCAGTCAGGTAAATCTGTCAGTGCAATCAATTTTTTTTTTTTTTACCAAACATGGAATCGTAGATTGTTTTTGATCAAATTGAACTACTTTATAAAACACAAAATCCAAATGATTGTAGAGAATTTTAAAACTTCTACAAATGCAAATAGAAAACTGAAAAATATTAAAAACTAGAGCTTTTTTTTAGTGGTTTTAAATTTTCTGAGTTGAAGGAGCCGTCCATCTGTTAGCTACAGTTTCCTCATTCCATCGCAGCATCTCATTTAATAACTCCAGAAAGCTTTAACGACTCGACTTCACATCTTCAAGCCTGGTCTACTATTACTATGTGAAAGTTCATACAAAAATTGACACGCACAGGTGCTCTCTGTTCAACTTTATATAGACCATTTAATTAAGAAACTGATTTCCGCAATATCGCTGTCCAGAGCTTCGACTTGATTTTTTTTTAGATATCACCGACACACTGATGTAGGTTTTTAATAGGCAGTGGTAAATTCGGTGCTGGGTTTACTTATAGGGTTGGTAGGCTGAAGCCTAGGGCCTTAAAATGTAGGCGGTTTCTGGCCATGGTGTATAATACTTTTGACACTGTCATAGGCCTTTCTTACACATGCTGTTATAACGCACTGTTGTCTCCAAACAACGCATCAGTAATGTTCCTTGCACTCCATTTCAGAATAATATTGTCGTAAGCCGATAAATTGACACTAGCATTGATTTCTGTACTGATTTTGTCCTTCCAGGAAAGCAGTGAGATAGATAAGCTAACTGAGGCTCTCAGTCATTTGTACTCTGATGTTAATGAGAAAGGTGTTACCAGGCTTCAAGTTAACAATCTCTTGCACAAAATGGAAGAACTGGAATTTGTGTTTATGCTGCATTTTTGGACCCGCATACTAGGTCATTTTCACAAGGTCAGCAGAGCCATTCAGAAATTAGAACTATTATTGTACATGTTTGTACATTTCACTTCAGGATTTTTTTAATCAAAATTAGAGAAGATTTTGATGAGCTTGAGCAAGAAGTAAAAGCCACCTTGCCAAATGTTAACTAGAGAACTGTCACACAGAGACAATTAGTAAAGAAACGGCAAGAAGATGATGGAAGTGCACCTGGTCCTGATGCCTCAGATGAACTCTCTTGAAGAAATAACTTTACGATAAAATCCTTTATTACTATACTAGATGCACTTACAACTAATGTAAAAAGAAAAGCTCCTGTGTACAGTGGTATTGCTCAAATATTTTCCTTTCTTGCTAATCTGACAGCATCTGAACAATAACTTCAGCAAGATGTTGAACTGTTGATGGCAGCATAACCTAGAAGATGTTCACCTGAAACTGTTGATGGCAGCATAACCTAGAAGATGTTCACCTGAAACTGTTGATGGCAGCATAACCTAGAAGATGTTCACCTGAAACTGTTGATGGCAGCATAACCTAGAAGATGTTCACCTGAAACTGTTGATGGCAGCATAACCTAGATGTTCACCTGAAACTGTTGATGGCAGCATAACCTAGAAGATGTTCACCTGAAACTGTTGATGGCAGCATAACCTAGATGTTCACCTGAAACTGTTGATGGCAGCATAACCTAGATGTTCACACTGAAACTGTTGATGGCAGCATAACCTAGATGTTCACCTGAAACTGTTGATGGCAGCATAACCTAGATGTTCACCTGAAACTGTTGATGGCAGCATAACCTAGATGTTCACCTGAAACTGTTGATGGCAGCATAACTAGATGTTCACCTGAAACTGTTGATGGCAGCATAACCTAGATGTTCACCTGAAACTGTTGATGGCAGCATAACCTAGATGTTTCACCTAAACTGTTGATGGCAGCATAACCTAGAAGATGTTCACCTGAAACTGTTGATGGCAGCACAACCTAGATGTTCACCTGAAACTGTTGATGGCAGCATAACCTAGATGTTCACCTGAAACTGTTGATGGCAGCATAACCTAGATGTTCACCTGAAACTGTTGATGGCAGCATAACCTAGAAGATGTTCACCTGAAACTGTTGATGGCAGCACAACCTAGATGTTCACCTGAAACTGTTGATGGCAGCATAACCTAGATGTCTACACTGAAACTGTTGATGGCAGCATAACCTAGATGTTCACCTGAAACTGTTGATGGCAGCATAACCTAGAAGATGTTCACCTGAAACTGTTGATGGCAGCACAACCTAGATGTTCACCTGAAACTGTTGATGGCAGCATAACCTAGATGTTCACCTGAAACTGTTGATGGCAGCATAACCTAGATGTTCACCTGAAACTATTGATGGCAGCACAACCTAGATGTTCACCTGAAACAGTTGATGGCAGCATAACCTAGATGTTCACCTGAAACAGTTGATGGCAGCACAACCTAGATGTTCACCTGAAACTGTTGATGGCAGCATAACCTAGATGTTCACCTGAAACTGTTGATGGCAGCATAACCTAGATGTTCACCTGAAACTGTTGATGGCAGCATAACCTAGATGTTCACCTGAAACTGTTGATGGCAGCATAACCTAGATGTTCACCTGAAACTGTTGATGGCAGCATAACCTAGATGTTCACCTGAAACTGTTGATGGCAGCATAACCTAGATGTTCACCTGAAACTGTTGATGGCAGCATAACCTAAATGTTCACCTGAAACTGTTGATGGCAGCATAACCTAGATGTTCACCTGAAACTGTTGATGGGCAGCATAACCTAGATGTTCACCTGAAAACTGTGATGGCAGCATAACCTAGATGTTCACCTGAAACTGTTGATGGCAGCATAACCTAAATGTTCACCTGAAACTGTTGATGGCAGCATAACCTAGAAGATGTTCACCTGAAACTGTTGATGGCAGCACAACCTAGATGTTCACCTGAAACTGTTGATGGCAGCATAACCTAAATGTTCACCTGAAACTGTTGATGGCAGCATAACCTAAATGTTCACCTGAAACAGTTGATGGCAGCATAACCTAAATGTTCACCTGAAACTGTTGATGGCAGCATAACCTAAATGTTCACCTGAAACTGTTGATGGCAGCATAACCTAAATGTTCACCTGAAACTGTTGATGGCAGCATAACCTAGATGTTCACCTGAAACTCTTGATGGCAGCATAACCTAGATGTTCACCTGAAACTCTTGATGGCAGCATAACCTAGAAGATGTTCACCTGAAACTTGCTGATGACATGTTGAATTTTCACTTGTACGTGAGATAAAGCCATAGACCTACTGAAGAGCAGTCACTGTCTCATACAGACCTTTATCAAAAGAATTATAATGAATGAAGGTCACAATGTGTCAAGAGAGGTTGTCCACACTGAACATACTGTGCCCTCAAGGTCACAATGTGTCAAGAGAGGTTGTCCACACTGAACATACTGTGTCCTGAAGGTCACAATGTGTCAAGAGAGGTTGTCCACACTGAACATACTGTGTCCTGAAGGTCACAATGTGTCAAGAGAGGTTGTCCACACTGAACATACTGTGCCCTGAAGGCCACAATATGTCAAGAGAAGTTGTCCACACTGAACATACTGTGCCCTGAAGGCCACATTGTGTCAAGAGAGGTTGTCCACACTGAACATACTGTGCCCTGAAGGTCACAATGTGTCAAGAGAGGTTGTCCACACTGAACATACTGTGCCCTGAAGGCCACAATGTGTCAAGAGAGGTTGTCCACACTGAACATACTGTGCCCTGAAGGTCACAATGTGCCAAGAGAGGTTGGCCACACTGAACTACTGTGCCCTGAAGGCCACAAGGTGTCAAGAGAGGTTGTCCACACTGAACATACTGTGCCCTGAAGGTCACAATGTGTCAAGAGAGGTTGTCCAAACTGAACATACTGTGCCCTGAAGGCCACAATGTGTCAAGAGAGGTTGTCCACACTGAACATACTGTGCCCTGAAGGCCACAATGTGTCAAGAGAGGTTGTCCACACTGAACATACTGTGCCCTGAAGGCCACAAGGTGTCAAGAGAGGTTGTCCACACTGAACATACTGTGCCCTGAAGGTCACAATGTGTCAAGAGAGGTTGTCCACATTGAACATACTGTGCCCTCAAGGTCACAATGTGTCAAGAGAGGTTGTCCACACTGAACATACTGTGCCCTCAAGGTCACAATGTGTCAAGAGAGGTTGTCCACACTGAACATACTGTGCCTGAAGGTCACAATGTGTCAAGAGAGGTTGTCCACACTGAACATAACTGTGCCCTGAAGGGTCAAATGTGTCAAGAGAGGTTGTCCAGACTGAACATACTGTGCCCTGAAGGCCACAAGGTGTCAAGAGAGGTTGTCCACATTGAACATACTGTGCCCTGAAGGTCACAATGTGTCAAGAGAGGTTGTCTACACTGAACATACTGTGCCCTGAAGGTCACAATGTGTCAAGAGATGTTGTCCACACTGAACATACTGTGCCCTGAAGGTCACAATGTGTCAAGAGAGGTTGTCCACATTGAACATACTGTGCCCTGAAGGTCACAATGTGTCAAGAGAGGTTGTCTACACTGAACATACTGTGCCCTGAAGGTCACAATGTGTCAAGAGAGGTTGTCCACACTGAACATACTGTGCCCTGAAGGCCACAAGGTGTCAAGAGGGTTGTCCACACTGAACATACTTGCCCTGAAGGTCACAATGTGTCAAGAGAAAGTTGTCCACACTGAACATACTGTGCCCTGAAGGTCACAATGTGTCAAGAGAGGTTGTCCACACTGAACATACTGTGCCCTGAAGGTCACAATGTGTCAAGAGAGGTTGTCCACACTGAACATACTGTGCCCTGAAGGTCACAATGTGTCAAGAGAGGTTGTCCACACTGAACATACTGTGCCATGAAGGTCACAATGTGTCAAGAGAGGTTGTCCACACTGAACATACTGTGCCCTGAAGGCCACAATGTGTCAAGAGAGGTTGTCCACACTGAACATACTGTGCCCTGAAACCCACAATGTGTCAAGAGAGGTTGTCCACACTGAACATACTGTGCCCTGAAACCCACAATGTGTCAAGAGAGGTTGTACACACTGAACATACTGTGCCCTGAAACCCACAATGTGTCAAGAGAGGTTGTCCACACTGAACATACTGTGCCCTCAAGGTCACAATGTGTCAAGAGAGGTTGTCCACACTGAACATACTGTGCCCTGAAGGTCACAATGTGTCAAGAGAGGTTGTCCACACTGAACATACTGTGCCCTGAAACCCACAATGTGTCAAGAGAGGTTGTCCACACTGAACATACTGTGCCCTGAAACCCACAATGTGTCAAGAGAGGTTGTCCACACTGAACATACTGTGCCCTCAAGGTCACAATGTGTCAAGAGAGGTTGTCCACACTGAACATACTGTGCCCTGAAGGTCACAATGTGTCAAGAGAGGTTGTCCACACTGAACATACTGTGCCCTGAAGGCCACAATGTGTCAAGAGAGGTTGTCCACACTGAACATACTGTGCCCTCAAGGTCACAATGTGTCAAGAGAGGTTGTCCACACTGAACATACTGTGCCCTGAAGGCCACATTGTGTCAAGAGAGGTTGTCCACACTGAACATACTGTGCCCTGAAGGCCACAATGTGTCAAGAGAGGTTGTCCACACTGAACATACTGTGCCCTGAAGGCCACAAGGTGTTAAGAGAGGTTGTCCACACTGAACATACTGTGCCCTGAAGGTCACAATGTGTCAAGAGAGGTTGTCCACACTGAACATACTGTGCCCTCAAGGTCACAATGTGTCAAGAGAGGTTGTCCACACTGAACATACTGTGCCCTGAAGGTCACAATGTGTCAAGAGAGGTTGTCCACACTGAACATACTGTGCCCTGAAGGCCACAAGGTGTCAAGAGAGGTTGTACACACTGAACATACTGTGCCCTGAAGGCCACAATGTGTCAAGAGAGGTTGTCCTCACTGAACATACTGTGCCCTCAAGGTCACAATGTGTCAAGAGAGGTTGTCCACACTGAACATACTGTGCCCTGAAGGCCACAATGTGTCAAGAGAAGTTGTCCACACTGAACAAAAGTGCCCTGAAAGGCCCCATGTGTCAAGGAGGGGTTTTCCAACTGAACTACTGTCCTGAAGGCCAAAAGTGTCAAAAAGGGTTTTCCACAGAACATACGTGCCCCGAAGGCCACAAGGGGTAAGGAAGGTTTTCCCCACGAACATACGTGCCCCGAAGTCACAATGTGTCAAGAGAGGGTTTTCCACACTGAACTACTGTGCCCTAAGGCACAATGTTCAAAAGAGGTGTCCACACTGAACATACTGTGCCCCAAAAGGGCACAATGTGTCAGAGAGGTTGTCCAAATGAACATACTGTGCCCGAAGGCACAATGGTCAAGAGGGTTGTCCCTGAACATAGTGCCCCCCCAAGGCACAATTTCAGAGAGGGTTTTCCACATGAACTACTGTGCCCGAACCCAGGTCAGGGGTTTTTCCCACTGAACATACTTGCCCGAACACAATTGTAAGAGGTTTCCCACTGAACATACTGTGCCCCGAACACAATGTGTAAGAAGGGGTTTTCCACTGAACATACTGTGCCCAAAGGACAAGGGTTTTAAGAGAGGTTGTCCACATGAACATCTGTGCCCCGAAGGGCACCAAAAGGGCAAGAGATTGTCCACATTGAACTACTGTGCCCGAAGGCACAATGTGTCGAGAGGTTGTCACACTGAACATACTGTGCTTGAAGGCCACAAGTGTCAAGAGAGGTTTCCCACTGAACCTTTTTGGCCCTCAAGTAAATTTCAAGGGGGTCCAAAATAACATTTTCCTAACCAAAGGAAGAGAAAGGG
>NW_026509424.1:0-11727 GCF_026875155.1 Cherax quadricarinatus
GGTTTTAGACTTTGCCAGGACGGGTCCTGGCCCTGGTCAGCTCCATGTGGTGAGTCTGGTGACCCGGCAGTGGCTCCCAAAAAAGTGAGTTTAATATCTTTATTATGCACCCCAGACCCCAGTCAAAAATATTAGAGGTACATAATGGGTCCAGGGACTGGGAGCGCTTGAGGTTCCTAAACCTGTATTAACTGGAACGCAGGAGGGAGAGATACATGATTATATACACCTGGAAAATCCTAGAGGGACTAGTACCGAACTTGCACACGAAAATCACTCACTACGAAAGCAAAAGACTTGGCAGACGATGCACGACACACTACTGTCTTACAAGACACACTACTGTCTTAATAGACACACTACAGTCTTACAAGACACACTACAACCTTACAAGACACTCTACAGTCTTACAAGACACACTACAGTCTTAATAGACACACTAGAGTCTTACAAGACACACTACAGTCTTACAGGACACACTACAGTCTTACAAGACACCCTACAGTCTTGCAAGGCATAGTACAGTCTTACAAGACACACTAAAGTCTTACAAGACACACTACAGATTTACAAGACACACTGCAGCCTTACAAGACACACTACAGTCTTAATAGACACACTACAGTCTTACAAGACACACTACAGTCTTACAGGACACACTACCGTCTTACAAGACACACTACAGTCTTACAAGACACACTACAGTCTTAAAAAACACACTACAGCTTACAAGACACACTACAGCTTAAAAAACACAACGTCTTAAAAAAACACACTAGAGTCTTTCAAGACAACCCACAGTCTTACAAACACACTAATCTTTTCAAGAACACTACCGTCTTACAAGAACACTACAGTCTTACAAGACACCAAAATCCTTACAAGCACATACAGTCTTACAAGACACCCACCTTTCAAGAGCACTAATCTTACAAGACACACACAGTCTTTTTTTTTTTTCAAACACACTACAGTCTTACAAGACACACACAGTCTTTTCAAGAAACCCCCGCGGCCTTACAAGACGCAATGCATCTTAATAACACACTATATCTTAAAAAAAAACACTACAGTTTTTCAAACACACTACTGTCTTACAAGACACACACAGATTTATAAGACACACTGCAGCCCTTAAAAAAACTCACTTAATCTTTATAGAACACTATTTTCTTACAAGACACACTACAGTCTTACAAGACACACTACAGTCTTACAAGACACATACCCCTACAAGACACACTACAGTCTTACAAAACACATACAGTCTTACACGACACATATAGTCTTACAAGACACACTACAGTCCCTACAAAACAACTACAGTCTTACAAGACACACTACATCTTACAAACACACTGCGCCTTACAAAGCCACAGTCTTACAAGACACACTACAGCTTTCAAGACACATCATCTTACAACAAACTACAGTCTAAAGAAAAATGTAGCCTACAAGAGCACTGCAGTCTAATAGACACACTATAGTCTTACAAACACACTACAGTCTTACAAGAACACTACATTTACAAGACTACTACCATCTTCAAACAACTACGTCTTACAAAACACACTAAGTCTTTACAAAACAACTGCAGCTTACAAGAACACTACAGTCTACAAGCCACTACATCTTACAAGAACATAAGTCTTACAAAGACACAATGCAGCCTTACAAGATCACTGCACTTTCAAGACACACTACAGTTTACAAGACACACTAAGTCTTTAGACACACTGCGCCTAAAAAGACCACTATAGTCTTAAAAGACATACTACAGTCTTACAAGACACACTACGTCTCAAACACATACATCTTACAAACACACTACAGTCTTTTCAAAAACACTAAGTCTTAAAGACACACTACAGCTTAATAACACACTAGATCTTACAAAACACCACAGTCTTTCAGGGCACCACAGTCCTTTTCAAAACACATTATATTTACAAAACACACACAGATTTACAAGACACACGCAGCCTTTCAACACGCACTACAGTCTTTATAGACAACACAGTCTTAAAACACACTACACTTTCAAAACACATACGTTTACAAACACACTTTCATCTTACAAAACACAATTCGTCTTAGAAGACACACTAAAGTCTTACAAGACCACTATAGCCTTTCAAACACACTACTGTCTTACAAGACACACTACTGTCTTTTAAAAGACACACTACAGCCTTACAAGACACACTACAGTCTTACAAGGGCACTACAGTCTTAATAGACACATGAGTTTACAAACACACTACATCTTACGGACACACTAGAGTTTACAAGAAACCCCACAGTCATGCAAGGATAGTACGTCTTACAAACACACTACAGTCTTTCAAGACACACACAGTCTTACAAGACACACTACAGTCCTTTCAAGACCACTACAGTCTTACAAGCAACTACGTTTTCAAACACACAACAATTTACAAGACACACTGCAGCCTTTAAAAAGCACACGTCTTAATAGACACACTCGTCTTTCAAGCACACTCAGTCTTTCAAAACCACTGCCGTTTACAAGACACATCCATCTTAAAAAACCACAAGTCTTTCAAGAAAAACACTACAGTTTACAAGACACACTACAGTCTTAGAAGACACACACAGTCTTACAAGACCACACACCTTTCAAGACACACTGCAGCCTTACAATATGCACTAGAGTCTTACAAGACACATACACTCTTACAAGACACACTATACTTACAAGACACACAACAGTCTTTCAAGACAAAACTGCAGCCCCACAAGATGCACTGCAGTCTTAAAGACACACTAAGTCTTTTCAAACACACTAGAGTCAACAAACACACTATAGTCTTACAAGCACACTACTGTCTTACAAGACACACTACAGCCCCTTTCAAAACCACTATTTTCTTTCAAGACACACTACTGTCTTAAAAGACACACTAAGTCTTACAAACACCTACAGTCAATAGACACACTAAGTCTTACAAACAACTACGTCTTACAAACACACTTCAGTTTCAAAAGGGACACTAAAAACTTTCAAGACACCCTACAAAATTACAAGACACACTACAGTCTTACAAGACACACAAGTCTTTCAAAACACACTACAGTCTTACAAGAACACAAAAGCTTACAAGACACACTACAATCTTTCAAAAACGCCCTTTCAAGACGCACTACATCTTAATAGAAAATACAGTCTTACAAGAAAACTATAATAAAAGACACACATAGCTTACAAGACACACACAGTCATACAAAAATCTACAGTCCCTTTCAAGACCACTACAGTATACAAAACACACTACAGTCTTAAAGACACACTACAGTCTTTAAAAACACACAAATCTTACAAGACCACACTCTTACAGGGAAAAACTAAGTCTTTTCAAGACACACTAAGTCTTACAAGACACCTACGTCTTTCAAGAACACTACAGTCTTTCAAGAACAACACAGTCTTACAAGACACACTACGTCTTACAAACAAAGTCAGTTTTCAAGGCACACACAGCTTTCAAGGGCCACAAAGTCTTTCAAACACACACAGTCTTTCAAGACACACACAGTCTTACAAACACCTACAGTTTTACAAGACTCATTAGTCTTAAAGACCACACCGTCTTACAAACACACTACAGCCTTTCAAAACCACTACAGCCTTACAAAACACACTATTGCTTACAAAACACTACTGTCTTAATAGACACCTACATCTTACAAGACACACTGACCTTTCAAGACACCTAAGGTTAACAAGACACACTACCCTTTAAAGACACACTAGAGTCTTTAAAAGAACACTACAGTCTTACAGGACACACACCGTCTTAAAAAGACACCCTCAGTCTTAAAGACACATTTCAGTCTTTCAAGAAAACACAGTCTTACGGACCACTATAGTCCTTTCAAAACCACTATAGTCTTACAAAACACAGACCCTCTTACAAGACACATTATGCTTACAAGAATACACAGTCTTAAAAAAGACCACTACCACAATAGACACCTGGGGTCTTAAAAGACACACTACAGTCTTACGGACACACTACAGTCTTAAAAAGACCCCACATCTTTGAAACACAGACAGTCTTACAAGCACACACAGTCTTTCAAGAACACTATATTTACAAGACACAATATCTTACAAACACATACATCTTACAAGACACACCGTTTACAAAAAACACAAATCTTACAAGACACACTACAGTCTTTCAAAACACACTACAGTCTTTTAAGGCACACTCAGTCTTACAAGAACATTGCAGCCTTACTAAAAAGCACTACATCTTACAAGACCACCAGTCTTACATGACACACTACAGTCTTACAAGACACACTGCAGCCTTACAAGATCCCGCAGTCTTAAAAGACACACTACGTTTACAAACACACCAGTCTTTTCAAGACACGTACATCTTTCAAGACACACTACAGTCTTTCAAACACAAACAGTCTTACAAAACCCCCTACAGTCTTCAAGAAAACTAAAGTCAAGGCAACTACAGACCTTTCAAGACACACTACGTCTTACAAGAACACTATAGTCTTCAAACACACTACAGTTTTACAAAACACATACAGTCTTACAAACACACACAGTCTTTTTAAGACACACTGCACCCCCACAAGACGCACACATCTTAATTGACACATTACATCTTACAAGACACCTCAGTCTTACAAGACACACTCATCTACAAGCACTAAAAGACACACTACAGTCTTACAGGACACACTACAGTCTTTCAAGACACCCTACAGCTTAAAGAAACAGTAAAATTTAAAAGACACACTACAGTCTTTCAAGACACACTATACTTACAAAACCACTATAGTCTTTAAAAACACAGTACGTCTTACAAGACACACACTGCTTTCAAGACACATACAGTTACAAGACACACTACAGTCTTAAAAGCCACTACAGTCTTACAAGAACACACATCTTACAAACACTTTTCGCCTTTCTAAATGCACACTGTCTTCAAAAACACATACAGTTACATACACATACAGCTTTCAAGACACCTGCAGCCTTCAAACGCACTACAGCTTTAAAACACACTACAGTCTTACAAACACACTCGTCTTACAAGACACACTACAGCTTTCAAGAAAACTTGCAGCCTTACTAAATGCCTACATCTTACAAAAACCTACAGTCTTTCATGCACACTACAGTCTTTTAAAAAACACGCAGCCTTACAAGACCACACAGTCTTTAAAAGAACATACGTCTTACAAGACCACCAGTCTTACAAGACACACACAGTTTGAAAAGACCGAACAGTCTTTAAAAACACAGTACAGTCTTACAAGACACAGTACAGTTTCAAGACACACTACATTTTTCAAAACACAATACAGTCTACAAAACACACTCAGTATTTCAAGCAACAAACAAGGCACACTCAACTTACAAACACACTACATTTACAAGAACACGTGTCTTACAAACACACACAGTCTTACAAACCCTACAGCTTACAAGACACACTAAGTCTTTAAGACACCCTTTTCAGCCTTACAAGACCATCAGTCTTAATTTACAATACAGTCTTTCAAGACACCTACGCTTAAAGACACACACAGTCTTTCAAGACACCTAAGTCTTCAAAAAAACCTAAGTCTTACAAGACACACTACAGTCTTAATAACACATAAGAATTTAAAAAACACACTACAGTCTTAAGGGGCACATACAGTTTACAAGACACCTACAGTCTTACAAGACACACTACAAATCTTACAAGACCCACACAGTTTACAAAAAACACTAGAGTCTTTAAAAGGGACCTACAGTCTTAATAGACCAAAAGAGATTAAAAACACACTACAGTCTTTCAAGACACATGCAGCCTTACAAGATGCACTACAGTCTTTAAAAGACCATAGAAATTAAAGACACACTACAGTCTTACAAAACACACAGGTCTTTCAAAACACACTACAGTCTTAAAAGACACACTAGAGAATTAAAAGACACAGTACAGTCTTTCAGGACACATTACAGTCTTACAAGACACACTACGCTTACAAAAAACACTAAGTGTTACAAACACACTACAATTTACAAAAAAACCCCTACGTCTTACAAGACACATACTGTCCCACATAACAACTAAAGTCTTTCAAAACACACAGAGTATACAAAAACACACTACAGCTTACAAGCACACACAGTCTTAATAACACACAAGAGTCTTACAAGACACACTACGTTTACAGGGCACTACAGTCTTACAAACACCTACAGTCTTGCAAGACACTCTACAATTACAAGGCACCTACAGTCCTTTTCAAATTACCTCATCTTACAAGACACACTAAAACTTAAAGACACAATACAGTCTTTAAAAACCACTACAGTCTTACAAGACAAAAAACAGTCCCAAAGGGACCTACAGACTTACAAGACACACTACAGTCTTTCAAGACACCTCAGTCATACAAGACACACTACCGTCTTTCAAGACAACTACAGTCTTTCAAGACACACTGCACCTTACAAAACGCATACAGTCTTAAAAACCAACAGTCTTACAAACACCTACAGTCTTTTAAAAAACCCTACAGTCTTACAAAACCCAAATACAGTCTTACAAACACACTACTGTCTTACAAGACACACTACAGCCTTACAAGACACACATTTTTCTTTCAAGCACACTACTGCTTAAAAGACCATTAGTCTTACAAGAAATACGTCTTAAAAGACACACAGAGTCTTTCAAACACAACAGTCTTTCAAGACACACTACAGTCTTAAAAGGCACCACAAACTTACAAAAACACACTACAAACTTACAAGACCACTACAGTCTTACAAACACACACAGCTTACAAAAAACACACAGTCTTCAAAACACCTACAGCTTTCAAGACACACACAATCTTTCAAGACACACTGCAGCCTTTCAAAGCATACAGTCTTAATAACAAAATACAGTCTTACAAAACACACTATAGTCTCAAAAGACACATATAGTCTTACAAGACACACTACAGTCATCAAAACCACAGTCTTCAAACACACTACAGCAACAAAACCAACTACAGCTTTCAAGACACACTCAGTCTTAAAAGACACACAAGAGTCTTACAAGACACACACATCTTACAGAAACATACATCTTACAAGACACACTACAGTCTTTTCAAGACACATAAGTCTTTCAAACACACTACAGTCTTAAAGACACACTAAGTCTTACAAGCACACACGTCTTACAAGACAAAATACAGTCTTACAAGGCACACTACGACTTACAGAACACTACAGTCTTACATGACACACTACAGTCTTACAAGACACCTACAGTCTTTCAAGACACACTACAGTCTTACAAGACACACTACAGTTTTTTAAGATCATTAGTCTTACAAGACACCTACCGTCTTACAAGACACACACGCCTTTCAAGACACACACAGCCTTTCAAACACACATTTTTTTACAAGACCACTGTCTTAATAGCACACTCAGTCTTCAAGACACACTAAGGGCCCTTTCAAGACACACTAGAGTCTAAAAAGACCCACACCATTTAATGCACACAGAGTCTTAAAAAGACACACCCACAGTCTACAGGACACACTACAGTCTTACAAACACCCTACAGTCTTTGAAGACACAGTACAGTCTTACAAGACACACTACGTTTACGGACACACTATAGTCTTAAAACCACTATAGTCTTACAAGACACGTACCGTTTACAAACACACTAAGCTTACAAGACATATACAGTCTTAACAAAACACATACCCTCTTAAAAAAAACACTGGAGTCTTAAAAGACACACTACAGTCTTACAGGACACATACAGTCTTACAAGACACCCTAAGCTTTGAAACACAGTAATTTACAAGCACACTACAGTCTTACAAGAAAAACCCATAGTCTTTCAAACACACTATAGCTTTTAAGCACGTACAGTCTTACAAGACACCTACATCTTACAAACACACAACATCTTACAAGACACACACAGTTTACAAGACAACTACAGTCTTATTTAAAGGGACCTACAGCTACAAGACACATTGCAGCCTTACTAAATGCACTACAGTCTTCAAGACACACTACAGTCTTAATGCACACTACAGTCTTTCAAGACAACTCAGCCTTACAAGATTTCACTCAGTCTTAATAGACCACTACATCTTCAAACACACTACAGTCTTACAAGACACAGTACAGTCTTACAAACACAACAGTCTTACAACACAATCAGTTTACAAAAAACACTACAGTCTTACAAAACAAAAAAAGCAAGGGACCTACAGACTTACAAGACACAATAATCTTACAAGACACACATAGTCTTACAAACACACTACAGTTTTACAAGACACACTACAGTCTTAAAGACACACTCGTTTTCAAGAACACTGCAGCCTTAAGAGCACTACAGCTTAAATTTACACATTACAGTTTACAAGACACACAAGATTCAAGACACACTACAGTCTTACAAGAACTTTAAAAACACACACAGTCTTACAGGGCACACTACAGTCTTACAAGACACCCTAAGTCTTTGAAGACACAGTACATCTTACAAGACACACTACATCTTACAAGACAACAATCTTACAAAGACACCTATAGTCTTACAAGACACATACGTCTTTCAAGACACACACTGTCTTACAGACACATACAGTCTTACAAGACACACTACGCTTACAAGACCACTACATCTTTCAAGACACCTACAGTCTTTCAAACACATTCAGCCTTTCTAAATGCACTACTGTTACAGACACACACGCTTACATGACACCTACAGTCTTTCAAACACACTGCGCCTTACAAACGCACTAAAAGTCTTAATAACACACTACAGTCTTACAAGACACACTACAGTCTTACAAGACACACTACACTTTAAAAACACATTGCAGCCTTACTAAAAGCACTACAGCTTTCAAGACACACTACGTCTTACATGACAACTACAGTCTTTAAGACACACGCAGCCTTACAAAACCACTACAGTCTTTAAAAGACACACTACAGTCTTCAAGCCCACTACAGCTTTCAAGGGCACACTCAGTCTTGAAAAAACACAGAACAGTCTTCAAGAACAGTACAGCTTAAAAGACACAGTACAGTCTTACAAGACACACTCAGTTTACAAGACACAAAACGTCTTACAAAACACACTACAGTATTACAAGACAAACTAAAGTCAAAGGGACAACAACACAAAACACACTAAAAGTCTTCAAGACACACTGAGTCTTTCAAGACACACTACAGTCTTACAAGAAACTAAGTCTTTCAAGACACACTACGTCTTTCAGACACACGCAGCCTTACAAGACCACTACAGTTTAATTGGGCACATTACAGTCTTACAAACACACACAGTCTTTCAAACACACTACATCTACAAACACACTAAAGCTACAAAACACACTAGATTTACAAGACACACTACAGCCTTAAAGACAACTAGAGAATTAAAAGACCACTACGTCTTTCAGGCACATTACAGTCTTTCAAGACACACTCAGTCTTAAAAAGACCATACATCTTCAAAACACACACAGTCTTACAAAAAACACAGAGTCTTACAGGCACACTACAGTCTTAATAGACACACTAGAGACTAAAAAAACACACTACATCTTCAAGACCAAATGCAGCCTTACAAGATGCACTACAGTTTAATAGACACACAAGAATTAAAAAACACACTACAGTCTTACAAAACACACTAGATCTTACAAAAACACTACAGTCTTAATAGACACACTAGAGAATTAAAAGAACCCGTACAGCTTTCAGGACACATTACAGTCTACAAACACACAAAAAATCTTACAAAACACACTAAGTGTTTCAAGACACAGTACAGTCTTTCAAAAAACACTAAGTTTACAAACAAATCGCCCCCATAACACACTAAAGTCTTACAAGACCACAGAGTCATACAAAACAAATCATTTACAAACACACTACGTCTTTAAAGACACACAAGAGTCTTCCCAAGACACCTACAGTCTTACAGGGCACACTACAGTCTTACAAGACCACACAGTCTTCAAGACACTCTACAGTCTTTCAAGGCCACAAACAGCCTACAATTCACCAAAGTCCTTTCAAGACACACTACAGTCTTTCAAAAACAAACAGTCTTACAAACACACTACAGACTTACAAAACAAACTACAGTCAAGGCCATACGCTTACAAAACACACTCAGTTTACAAGACACACTACAGTCATACAAACACACCCGTCTACAAAACACAACCCCGTCTTTTAAGACACCCGCAGCCTTACAAGACCACTACGTCTTAATAGACAACTACAGTCTTACAAGACACAACAGTCTTACAAGACACACACGTCTTTTAAGTCACACTACGTCTTACCAAAAAAACACTGGTCTACAAGACTCATACTTTAATGACACACTAGAACTTAAAAGACACACTACGTCTTTCAGGCACATTACAGTCTTACAAGACACACTACATCTTACAAGACACATACAGTCTTACAAGACACACTAAAAAGTCTTTAAAAACACAATACAGTTTTACAAAAACACACACAGTTTACAAACACCTACACCCTTTCAAACACACTACTTCTTACAAGACACACTACAGCTTTAAAAGACACACTAGGGTTTTTAAGACAACACAGTCTTACGGACACACTAGAGTCTTACAAGACACCCTACAGTCATGCAAGGGTAGTAATCTTAAAAGACACACTACAGTCTTACAAGACACACTCAGTCTTACAAAACACACTACAGTCTTTCAAGACACACTACAGTCTTACAAGCAGTCTACATCTTACAAGACACACAACAGATTTACAAGACCACTCAGCCCAGAAGACGCTACATCTTAAAAGACACACTACAGTTTACAAGACACACTACATCTTACAAACCATGCAGTCTTACAAGACACACTACCATCTTACAACAACTACAGTCTTACAAGAACACTAAAAGTCTTACAAGCACACTACAGTTTACAAACACACAAGTCTTTCAAACACACTACGTCTTACAAGACACACTGCGCCTTTTCAATAAGCCAGATCTTACAACCCACACACTCTTACGACACAGATAGTCTTACAATAAATGCACTACAGTCTTACAAGACACACTACAGTCTTACAAGACACACTACAGTCTTACAAGACACACTACAGTCTTACAAGACACACTACAGTCTTACAAGACACACTACAGTTTTACAAGACTCATTACAGTCTTACAAGACACACTACCGTCTTACAAGACACACTACAGCCTTACAAGACACACTACAGCCTTACAAGACACACTATTGTCTTACAAGACACTACTGTCTTAATAGACACACTACAGTCTTACAAGACACACTAGAGCCTTACAAGACACACTAGAGTCTAACAAGACACACTACCATCTTAATAGACACACTAGAGTCTTAAAAGACACACTACAGTCTTACAGGACACACTACAGTCTTACAAGACACCCTACAGTCTTAGAAGACACAGTACAGTCTTACAAGACACACTACAGTCTTACAAGACACACTATAGTCTTACAAGACACACTATAGTCTTACAAGACACAGTACAGTCTTACAAGACACACTACTGTCTTACAAGACACACTACAGTCTTAACAAGACACACTACCATCTTAATAGACACACTAGAGTCTTAAAAGACACACTACAGTCTTACAGGAACACTACATCTTA
>NW_026509425.1:0-14123 GCF_026875155.1 Cherax quadricarinatus
GGCAGTATATTCATCCCCTGTTTTTTTTTTTTTTAATGGGTTGTTAAAATTAGCCCTGTAAGCTTGCATTTTGGGTCATCATTTAAAAGTAATCTTGTCAATTGGCCGTAGAGGCTGTCAACAGGCTGTCAGACGCTGCAGCAGGGTGCACAGGCTCTTATCCTAAATTTTTGACTAAAAAGAAACCACTACCCAAAAGTTATCATGTTATTGGAGCACAAAATTCCTCTGAAGGGAATAACTGAAAAAAATCGGTAACGGATCTTTAACTCTCTAACAATTTTTTAAACCCCAACAAAAAGTCAACAAAAATCAAATCAAAGACTTCTAGAGTGAAACTTTCTGTTCTTCAAGACACAGTACTCCCCTCCCCGTCTTTCTCCTTCTTAAACGAGACATAGACAAAAAAATAATTACATCACCATATTTTCTTCCACAGGGACTAAAGAAACATCCAAACCAATGTAAACAATATCTTTCCAGTGGGACAAAAAAAGCTAGTTTTAACTAGGTTAAAATGGAGGTGAAAAATGGAAAGATTACAAAACTCAGCTACTGGGGAAAAATGAAGGAAAGGGGGGGGGGGTGAGGTTATGATGAAGGGGAGAAAGGGGGGAGGGAAGGGAAGAAAGGATGGGATGTGAAGGGAGGGAAAAGCTGGAACAAAGAGATAACTTTACAGGTGCAACGGCATGTCGGGGAAAACCCGTAGTAATTTAGGGGGGGGGAAGAGAGATGTGTTACCCTGGGGTAACTTAGTACTTTTTCCCCACACCCCAGTAATATTTGTACTTTCATACACCCCGGGAGTAATATTGTATTCCCACACCCCGCGTAATATTAGTACTTCACTACCCACGGGGATAATATTAGTAAATTTCCCTACACCCGGCAGTAATATTTGTACTTTCATCACCCCGGGAGTAAAGGGTTTGTACTCCCCACACCCCGGCAGTAATATTAGTACTTCCTACAAACGGCAGTAATATTGTACTTCCATACACCCCCAGTAATATTAGTACTTCCCCATCCCCAGTAAAGTTTTTACTTCCCCACACCCGCAATAAATTGCATTCCCTACAGCCTGTACGAAAAATTTTACTTTTTACTATACCCTGCAGCAATATTAGTACTTCCCTATACCCTGCGTAAAATTTTGTACTTCCCTACACACTGCAGCAATGTTAGTACTTTTCCCTAAAACCCCTGAAGAAATTTTTTTGTATTTCCCCTTTACCCCTGCAGTAATTTTAGAAATTTTCCCTACAGCCTGCAGCAATTTTTGTATTCCCCAAAACCCAGCATAATATTAGTACTTCCCTCCCAACCTTCCCAGTAATATTAATCTTTTTTTTTTAAAAATGGGTTTTTTAAAACGTAATTGATAAGCTTGCATTTTGGGACCCCAAATTTTGAAAGTAATTTTTGGGCCCAATAGGTCGCAGCAGGCCCTGTCGGAGGCGGGTCAGCAGGTCGCCCAGCAGGCTCTTTTCTAATTCCGACTAATAAGAAACCACCCCCAAATTTTTATCATGTTATTGGAGCAAAAAAAAATTCCTTTTAAGGGAAAATAACTGAAAAAGTGGGAAAGCCGGACTTTAACTCTTAAAAATTTAAAAACCCCAAACACAAATAGTCAGCAAAAATCAAATCAAAGATTTCCCAGGTAAAATTTCTTTTCCCTTCAATACCCCAGAAACTCCCCCCTCCCCGCCTTTCTCATTTCTTAAACGAGAAAATAGACACAAATAAAATTACATCACTATATTATTTTTCCCAGAAAAAGCCCACAAGAAACATCCAAACGAATGTAAACAATATCTTTCCAGTGGGCAAAAAAAAAGCGCTTAATTTTTTTAACTAGGTGGAATTTAAATTACCCATTATCGTTAAACTAAAAAGGGTTTAAAAACGGAAACTGAACCCCCCCCCTCGAAACGGGGGAAAGGGAACAAAAGGGGGGGGGCGGGGAGGATGATAATGAAGGGGAGGGAACGGAGGGTTTTTGATAAAGGGGGGAAGGGAAAAGACGGGAAAACAAAAACAGATAACTCGCGATGCAACGAGGGGGTCGGGGAAAACCCGAAGAAAATTTTTAGGAAAAAAGCACAGATGTTTTAAACCCGGGCAGAAAAATTAGTAACTTCCCTACCCCCCCGCAGTAATTTTTAGTATTAAATACCCCCGGGCAGAAAATTTTAGTACTTCCAAATTCCCGGCATTAATTTTAGTACTTCCCTACCCCCGGGCCCAGTAATATTAGAAATTCTCTAAAACCCGGCAGAAATGTTGTACTTCCCTACCCCCCGGGCAGTAAATAATTATTCTCCACACCCTGCAGAAAATATTAGTACTTCCCTACACCCGGCAGTAATATTAACTTTTTACCCCCTGCAGTAATTTTAGTATTTTCCCTAAAACCCGGATTAATTTTAGTTCTTCTTACCCCCTGCAGTAATGTTAGAAATTTCCCCTTAAAACCCTTCAGTAACGTATCATGTGGGATTTTCCGATCCCGTGGATTAGGGTAAAATTTATTTCAAAAGGGCTGTTATTACGTTTTAATCGTGGGTTATGGGAAGAACCCGCAGCTTTAAACCTGTCCTTTGGTTTACACTCGTAAAACCTGCCTAGCCGGCTGGCCAGTACCCCGTAGTGGGTTTTTTAAAAAATAGGGGTAACCCTCAGCACAGACCCGGGGGCCCTCAAGACTTTGGGCCCGTTGAGTAAAACGGACGGGTTTAAATGGAATGGTTATGGGAAAACTGGTTACTACTACTGAGACTCGGGGGGACGCTAACTTTATGCCCGTCCCGACATACAACTAATACAACTAAAAAAGGCAGGTATACGGTTGGGGCTGTTTTCTATACAATGTCAAAGTACACAACATGAAACTTTATAGATACTAAGTAGAACTTTGGGAAAATGAAAGCTTGGTAACTGAAACGAAAATTTTTAATAAAAGGAAAATTTTATTACAACTTAAAACTCAAACAAATGAACAACAAACTCAACATTGAGATTACAATTTGGTAAAAAAAAAAAAAATTTTGATGATCGATCGTATTCTGGGGATCAACGGATTCGGGGGAAAGGGGAATATATAAAAAGAAAAAAGTTTTTAAACAGAAAGGCAAAAATTCGGTCCCACGCAAATCAGACTTTTAAATCCAAATGCGGAGAAAAAAACCAGAAAAAACAAAAAAAAAATTTCTTGAATACGATAATTTTGTTTACTGTAACTATTCACCCTAAAAGGGTTTTATTTACTTTTTAACCCCCAACTTGCTGGGGTTTAAGATTGGCATAGGGAGAAGGGGTGTCTCTCGGGGAGGCCCAACTCGTAGCATTGGTTTAACTCACCCTGTATTTGAGGCAAATCTGAATTGGAAGTTACAAATGATACTTGATTTTTTTAAAACCCTGTCGTTTCCCGTAGGGAATAACGACATTCAGGTTGATCATCTGACGGAAATCAGAGGAAGAGAGTAAAAGGATCGGGGGGAAATTGTCAGATTTTTGTCACATTATTTTCCCTGGGTTGGAAACCCATTTATCATCCCCCCAATCCCAAATTATATAAACCAAAAAGGCGATTTTTTATACGGGCCAGTCCCAAAATCTCTTAACCTTTAACTTATTACCAGTGATATTTTTTCAAATACGCGATAAGGACCAACAAATTTTTGATCAAGCTTTGGCTTTTCCAAAACGTTTTTTTAAAAATTTAGTCGCATAACTCTCGAACCTACTTTGATTTTGGAGGGGGCTTTACTCGATTATTTGCGACTCTTGTAAATTCTGCTGTTGATTTATTAAAGTTTTTTAAAACGGATTCTTCAAAAAACACTTTGAGCAAAAGGGGTACGAGTTGCTCCCAAAATTCACCCAGGGTTGAATTTGGGTTTTTCGGTTTTAGAATATAACAACTCAAAAGGAAAACCCGTTTATTTTAAACCATACAATGCATAATTTGGAGTGTCCCTAAGAAACATTGAAAGGGCAAATTTAAACCCCACTCCCAAAATCAGGTAAAACTTCATCCCAAGTTTCACAAATTGGGATTGATAGGGGGCTCTCAATACTCAATTTACTTTTTTAAAGGTTGGGTTTCCGCTAACCCATTGCTGCAGGTGATGAGGAACAAGGGTGGACTTAAGAGATCTTGTAAAAGGGTACAAAAATTTTAAAAGAATTTCATTGCAAATTAAACCTCCATTATCGTTATTTGGGGAACTTGGGGGTGTTTGTCCCCAGATAATGCTTTCTTTAAAACGTTTTTAGCACTGTCTGGGCGTTTTTATCTGCAATGGGAACTAACCCCCGAAATATCTGGTGAAATGGAAACCTAAAAACACAGATTTTTGGGTTACCTTGGGGGAACATCGGAAATTATTTAACAAATCAAACCCGCAACTTTTTCCCCCAAAAGGTTCGCTAGTAGTTGGATACCTTGGATTGGTTTAAAGGCCCCTTTTAGCTTTGGGCCTTTATTTTTGCATGCAGACACTACATTTTTTAAAACAAAATCAGAAATATCAGTTGCCAACGAGGCCAAAAGTATTTCAATCTGGCTTGTTTTACTAAAACGACCCAACCAGGGTGTGCAACACCTGGTACATCGTAAAACTACCCTGTAAGGTACTTTCACTAGTGACTGTGGAATTCCCTAACTGGTAACTCTTCTGCTGGGAGTACCCAACTCGGCTGTTCGATACATAATTTTTGGGTTAAATGAGAAAGTAAATGATGGGAGCTGGTGGCTTCAAAATCGGGAATAAATTTTCCCTGGAGCGGGAATTCGTATCACCCCGACCAAAATGGGTTTCTGTTCGTTGGCTTTTTTAAACATCTTCAGCACTAAATGGAGGGTTTTGCAGTTACTTTTACAAACATGCCCGCGATAAGGCATCTGCGACTACTTTTGACATTGCCAGGAAAATTTGCTCAAAGGGGGGGTTTGGGAAACTCTTGGATATTTAAGGTCCCATCTAGAAACCTTCCCAGTAGGTTGTTTGTTCTGGAAAAAGGGAAATCGTGGAGCATGATCTGTAAAGGGACATGAACAGAGTATTTGATAAATAAGGGTCTGGGGAAGTGTTTAAAGACCTTACTTTTGCAAAAGCTTCTTGTTTCAGTTATTTGTATAATTACGTTCAGCCTTTGAAAAGGACGCGATTAGAAAAATGCAACGGGCGTTGTACTTGCCATCGGTCTTTTTGCCCTAGTAGGGGAAACCTATCCCAAATTTGGGAACTTAGAAACAGTTGTAAAGATAGAAAAAAAACCCTTAGAAAAATCTGGAAATTTAAAAATTTGGGAAAGGCAGATGTTTAGCTTTTTTTTTAGGTTTGGAATGCCTTTCTTGAGGGAAGGTCCAAAAAAAAAGGAAAGCACTTTCTTAAGAAACCCTGGGTTTTAGGGAGAGTTTATGGAAGAAAAATTGGAAATTTGGAAAGATCTATAAAACCTGCAAAGGGCCCCCAAAAGGATTTAGGGCATCACAGTTTTGGGATTTGGGAAAAAAATTTTTATTTGCAGTTATTTTTAAACTTTGGTCAGGGGGGTGTAACCCGGGTCTAGGATTTGACTAGGGTGCCCCAAAAAATTAAATTTCTGATCTAAAAAAATTGACTTTTTTGACGTTTGATCTTTAAATTGTTTTTTCAAGTTTTTAACCAAGTTCTCCCTTCAAGTTTTTTAAAGTGTGAAACCCACGTCCTTTAAAAACAGGGACGATTACGTCATCTAAGTACACCAAAAAGTGCATTCCCCTATGAGCCCTTTCTAAAGAAAATTATCATGAGCCTTGGGAACGTGATGGGGGAAAGACCCGAAACCCAAATGCCATACGGGGGAAGGGGATAATGACCTGTGGGAAAGTGGAGAATGAAGGTTAGTTTTTGGGGTGTCCTCGTGAAGAGGATTTTCCCAAAAACCCTTTTGAAAAAAATCTAGGGTTAAAAAGGGGACTTTGTTACCCTCCGAATTAGTAAAAGATCACCCAGTACGGGGAGTGGAAAGCATCGGGAATGGTTTTTGCTTTTAAAAACCTTCCAAAAGTCAATTACGGGACGCCAATCCCCAATCCTTTTTAGGTACTATATCAAGGGTGCTTCCAAGGGGAATTGTTTAGGGGGAAAAAAAATTTAACCCCAAAACTAAAGCATATGATTGATAAATTTTTTCCTTGCGACAGCAATTTGTAATGAGGCTTTTTCTGAAACGCGGTATGTAGAAAAGGTTAGTACCGGGTTCAATTTGGAATACGATGGGAAAATAATTCTTTTAAAAACCCATTTTCTCACCCGGGTAAAGCAAGGGTTTTTAAAACGACGTTTGTTCAACAGAGTAAACAAACGCTTGATTTTAAATTGGGAAGTCAGGGGGGAGTAAGTCTTTCTCCTAACGGGTTGGGAACGGGTTTGATCCATAAAGTGGATGAGGTCCCCCCGGCAAAAAATAGAAAGCCCGCCCCCAAGGCCCGGTGACAACTCTTTCCTCTACTAAAACAGGGTAAGGTTTAGTAAAACAAGGTAAACCCAAAGTTTGGTATTTGCTTTAAGGCAACACTTAAACCAGAAGTGTTGGCCCAGGTAAAAAAGGGAAAATCTTACATTTTTTACAACATGAAGGATGGTTCAACAAATAAAACCTTTTATTTTGCGGAAAATCCTGTCAACTGGACGTTATCACCATCGGGGAACCCCTAAGGGGAAAAACTACGGGGAACCCTCTAGTAAAGAGCACTAGGGGGAAACAGAAAGTTTTTCCCTGCAGCGGCATGTGACATAAAACAAGAGATGGCATTACTAGTTGCAAGAAATTTTGTTTTCCCGAAAAGGGCCCCGTCCCCTGGGGAGAAAACTACACTCGAACTAGCAGGCATTGCAGGGATAGGTTGAGAAACTCAAAGGGAAAAAGAGCGGTTCCCCGGGCAATTTGGGGGCATCGGAACCTTCAATTTGAAGGGAAAAGGTGGAACCCTGATGGGAGGGGACAGAATTACCATGCCCGACCCCTTGGGACGCTATGGAGAATGCATTTTGCTTGTAAAGGGTTAATCCGTTTCATCATCTCTGCAGCGTTTTAACAATTTCTGATCCAAAAACTGGTAACCCCAGAATGGAACGATCAAGTCGTCAATTTGGGCATGCCAAACCCAAAGGGATCCCAGCACAATGCGTAATCTCGCATGGGGAAACAAAATTCCCCCTTTGAAGGTCACCCGGGGGAAAATAATCTGATCGGGCAACAAGGAAGGAAAAGTGAAGTCTCTACCTTGGATTTGAAAAGGTTAGGGCAATTTGTACCTCGGAAAGCAGGTGGAACCCCGATACTCCAATAAGGGGGGACCCCCAGGAAATCGGTTCTACGGAAAAGGGCCCTGTCGTAACTTCTTATCCCTTTTAAAAAAAATAGACCTAATAATAAAAATTTATTTTCCCCAAGTCCATGAAAAATTGAACGGGGGGCATTATAAACAGATGCCTGCCTTAGGGCCTATGGTTGCATTGAAAAAATTATGTGCAAAACAAAAAGGTGGTTTTTTATCAGAAAAGACTTGTTCTTAAATCCTCCCCCAAAAAACATCTATGTCAGAGACATGTGAACAACATTTATCACAGGGTTTTGGGATGCTTGGGGTGCTTAAAAAAGGGTTTAAAAGGGGTTTTGTGAACGGGGGTTTGGGGTATCATTATCCCCCTACTGTCACCATGGGGCGGTTTACTGGGGGGCTCGAATTCCCCCCCAAATGGTAAGGAAACCAGCCGGTTTTTGGGGTTGTTTGGAAGTGAAAAGAATGAGCCTGGTTCTGGTTATTTTTAAAACCACGAGATCTGTTTCCCCCGACGGGGTTTTTCGGTTGGGAAAAGACCCCGGAAAGACCCCAGAGTATGGGAAAGGTTTTTAGAGAGCATTTTCACTCAATGTGTCCCTGTCCCCTTAAATTTTAAAGATAAGTCAGTAGGGAAGATCTGAGTAATCATCTAGTCGACGTTTTCTTTTGGGTAAAATATCGGACAAAATTTAAATTTTTCCCCCCCCCCCCCCCATAAAAGGCCACGGAAACCCACAGTTGTAAAAAATTCCGCCCAAATATTGGGGTTTCTGGGAAAGTACCCATGAATACTACGAGGTGTTAACGACTCTGTTTCACCCGGTTCTTTGGGGATCTTGAGATGGTTGACGACTACGATTTGTCCCCTGTGGCACAAAAAAAAGAGGTGGTGCAGCTGAGGCATATGTGTTGGGCATTACTTTTGATACAAGGGAAAAATAAACCCCGGGGGGACAAGGAAAAGTACATGAAATTTTAAAGGGGTAAGAGGGTTTCCCTCGTTCAGTTGGAGGTTTAGCCTCATAAGCAAAACACAGAAGCAGGCGGCATTTTTCTTTAATTGCCCCAAAAAACCCGCTATTTTAGCAATTGATTTGTAAATGGTTTTTGCCTCGGGCAGGGAGAAAAGATTTTTGATTGGGGGCATTGATAAAATTTAAAGATAAAAATTTGTCTTTAAACTAAAAAGCAAATGCATCAAGATTTTAGATCAAAGGGTGTACATTCCCCTAGTCTCTAAAAAAAGCTAGGATTCAGCTTGTTTTTAAAAATGGGGGCAAGGAAAAAAACGAATCAGTTCCTCATATTGTGAACTTAGTAAGATTCCTTTAAGTCCCCCATATCAAGGAGATCAACCAAAGTGAACAGCGAAAGGGATGATAAAGAGCTTCTTTAAACAAGTCTTATAAAGGGTTTTTCCCTGAAGGAGAACCTTTTTCCCAGAGCAATAGCACGAGAACGAATGGCTGCAAACCTTTTCTTCAAGCCCAAGTTTCATGGCCATTTAATAAAAGGGAACGCATCAAGGGAATCACGAGTTAACTATAATATCTTTGGTTTTCTGAGTCGGTCGTAAATCGGGAAAAGGGAAAAAGTGAGGGGCTGAATTTACAGGGCCCCGCAGTGTAGCCTTTAGAGGTCTAGTGTCACCCTTTACTAAAGTATCCCCTTTACGGTATGTGAACATAATGGCAAAGTAACACGAGAAAAAATTAAAACAAAAAAAAAAATGAACAATAAAATGATATAAAAATTTTTTAGAAATTTAAATGAAAAGATATACAACTAAATTTAGGGAGAATTAATAATGTCTATCACTGCAAAGAGGAAGGAAAACTCAATTTTAAAAGGGCTATTGACCAAGAAAAAAAAAAAAAATTACATTGGAAAAAATAAAAAGTAAAAATATTTTGGGACTGAATTAAAAGCAAAATGAGCCGTCCCTTTTTCCCCTTTCTAATTTAAAAAAAAATTTAAATTTAAATTTAAATTTTTTAAATCAATGTGAAAGTGTAAAATAAAAAAATTTTTAAAAATTTTTAACCCGGGAAATTTAAGTATTTTCAAAGAATGCATAGAAAAAATTTAAAATTTTAAAACATAAAAATTTGCAATTTAAAAAGAAAAATTCACGCAGAAAAAGTTCAACAAAAATAATTCACTTTTGAACAAAATGCAACAAAAAAAGGTTGGTTTGAAACAATTCCCCTTTCAGTAATTTTAAATATCAAATGGGAAAACTCAGGTAAAAAAAATAATTTAAAAAAAAAGAAAATCAAAAAAAAATAAACTGATTGAACACTTTAACTCTTAATTGTTAAAATTTGACAAAACAATTTACTCAGGGGTAAGAAAACACTTTACGTTAAAAGTAAAATTTAAATTGCCTAAAAAGTGAAATTTGTTCAAAATAAAAAAAAATATGAAAAAAAAATAAAACACGGAACAAAACAGGGGAATTTTAACACTTACGGGGAAAGGAGCAAACCCCCCAGTTTAATTTATTTTTACAAAAAAAATTCCTGCTGTGACTGATGCGACAAAAAATTTTTGGCCAAAAAATAATGGTAACAGTCTGGGAAAAAAATTTAAAAAAAAGAGGGCACTGGTTTTGGATTTTCGAAAAAAAAGACACACATAGAAAAAAAATGGATAAAATTTGGGAACTGGGGTTTAAAATCCTGCCAAAGAAATCCGTGATAATTTTGGAAAAAACAAAGCCCGAAAGAAACAATAAAAAAAAAAAAAGAATCACTTAAAACAGGGGGCTGACTGGTACCCCTACAACCAAAAATACTTACTAGAACAGGGGTAGGGATAAGAAAAAAAAAACAGGAAAATAAAAATTATAAATAAATAAAAAAACTGAAAAATATTTTTAAAAAAACTGAGTCAAAAAAATACTGCTTTACCAAATGAAAAAAAACCCAAAGGTTTTTGAGTCACCAAGCAAATTTACCATAAAAAACTCACACACGCAAATGTCTTTAAAAGCAAGAAAAAAGTCTCAAAAAAAAATTATCCCCTGGGAAATCGAGAGTATAGACGGGTGAATTTCCCGGTGAAGGGAAGAAAAGGGGGTTTTTTCCTGTGGGCGGGGGGGGTGGGGTACTGGGAGGGGGGGGGGGGGTTTCCTCCTCCACCCCACACTGTTGTCGTGAAGGAAAAGGCGTTTTAAAGGGGAAACTCCATAACTGGCTTTTAAACTCGTTGGCAACCCGCTACAATCTCTTGGGGGCCCAAATTTTGTGAGCCAAAAAAAAGTACTAGGACCCGGGACAAAAGGGGGAAACAACCACAGGTAAAATGAGTGGTTGGCTGGGGGGGTGGTGGGTGTGACTCTCGCTGGGGTAACCCGCCCCCGCACCCCGGGGGGGTGGGAGGAAGGTGGGGGAGGACGCTGGGGGCTGCCGCGGGACCCCACTCACCCCCGAAGGTGGCTTGGAAAACCCACTCTTGCCCCAGGAAAAAGGTTTTAAAAAAACCCCTCTTAGCATCCCAAAGGGAGCACAAAACGATATTTAAAAAAACCCCAGAGGGGGCTTGGGTTACTTCTTACTGGTGGCTTTTTTCTCTTGTTCTCAAATGGGTTAGAAGCCCGGGTTTTTTGCTGACTGGCTTAACCCCCCGGGGAATGGAGGGCTGGAAAAGACGTTTAAAGAGCCACAAAGCAAAGGAGGGGCAGTTGGGTGACAGGAGACAGGGTGGATGATAGGTTTAATGGCGTTCACTTCCACGTCCCGGGGTTACTGATGGCTTAATTTTCAAAATCCGGGGGAAACCCCCCGGGGATTGAAAGCAATTAGACACGAATAAGCCGGAAGCTTGAAAAAGGCTGCAAAGGGTTGCAGGCAATTTGGTTTGAGGGGGAATTGCTGCTGTGGGTGGTGGTGCGCCCAGGGGAAAAGCTGGGGGCTCGAGGTGGTGCGGGCGGGTAGTGGGGGTGGTGGGTTGACGATTTTACCCTTTACCCTGGCGTTTTCTCCCAAAAAAACAGCCTTCAACGCCTTGAAAATTTCCCTTAAAAACGTAAATCCCCGCTCCCACTGCTGACAACCCCTTTATCATGTGGGGGTTCATCGTGGATTAGGGTTAAAAAATACTCACGTAGGCTGTTTTTTTACGTATTAAACGTAGATATGTTTGGGAGAAAACCCCAGGGCCGGGTTTTTCCCGTTTTCTTTTGGTTTTTCCTTTGTAAAACTGCCTAGCCGGCTGGCCAGTACCCCCCCTTTTGGGGCTTTATGAAAATAGTGGCGCTCAGACAGAAACCCTGACTCAAGACGGTTTGGGCCCTTTGAGTAAAAGGACAGGTTACTGGGGAACTGGTTTTCCCCCGGTAACTGGTTACTACTTTCTGAAACAGTGTACTTTTCCCCAAAACCCGGTTGTAATATTAGTAAATTCACACATCCTACAGTAATATTTGTACTTTCCTACACCTTCAGTAATAGTAATTTTCCCACCCATGCAGTAATATTAGTACTTTCCTTTCACCCGCGTAATAGTACTTTTTCCCGCACCCTGGGAGTAATATTTGTACTTTCCTACACCCCGGCCCGTAATATTAGTACTTTCCAACCCCCCCCAGTAATATTTGTACTTCCCTACCCCTGCAGTTAAAAGTTTTTTTTTTCCCCGCACCTGAGTAATATTATACCCTTCCCCACACCCTGCAGTAATATTTGTACTTCCCAACAGCCGCAGTAATATTCCCTCCTCTTTTTTTTTTTAAAAGGGTTGTTAAACTTAGCCCGGGGTAAGCCATTATTAGGGCATCATTTAAAAGTAATCTGTGTCCAAAAGGGGCCCTCAGCGGCTGTCAACCGGTTGTCAGCACGCTGTCAGGGAGGCTGTCAGCAGGCTCTTATCCAAAAAATTTACTAATAAGAAAACCCCCTCCCAAATGTTATCATATTAATGGGTCCCACCCCAAATGTTATATTTTATTGGGGGCACAAAAATTCCTCTAAAGGGGAATAACTGAAAAAGTGGGTAACGGATTTTTAACTCTCTAACTTTTTAAAAACCCCACACAAATTCAGAAAAAATCAAATCAAAGATTTCCAATGAAACTTTCTGTTCTTCAATAACAGTATTTCCCCCCCTCCCCGCTCTTTCTCTTTTTAAAAGGACATAGACACAAATTTTAAATTACATCACTAATTATTTTTCCAGAAAGACAGAAGAAACTCCAAAAAATGAAAACAATATTTTTCCAGGGACCACAAAGCGCTATATGTTTAACTAGGGGGAATTTTAAATACCCCTTATCGTTAAAATGAAAAGGTAAAACGGAACTGTTACAAACTCAGGGCTATGGGAAGAACTAAAGGGGGGGGCGTGGGGAGGATATAATGAAGGGGGGGAACGGGTGGGGGAAAGAAGGGGGAAGAAAAGTTGGAAAAACACAGATAACACGCAGATGCAAAAAGACAGTGCGGGGAAAACCCTAGTAATTTAGGGAGCACAGATGTGTTACCCTGCAGTAAAGTCCTTTCCCCACCCCCCGAGTAATATTATACTTTCATACACCGGCGAAATTATAAATTCCAACCCCAGCATAATATTATACTTCCCACACCCCCAGTAAAATTAGTACTTTCCCTTTCACCCTGCAGTAATGTTAGTACTTCCCCAACCCCCGGCCCCCAATATTATCTTCTTAAAACCCCTGCAGTAAAATTAGACTTTCCCCACACCCCGGGGAGTAATATAGACTTCTCTACCCCTCAGTAATTTTAGTACTCCCCACACCCCGGGAGTAAATTTGTACTTCCTCACCCGCATAATTTAGTTTTCCCTACACCCTTCAAAAACAGAGTACTTTCCCACACCCGCAGTAATATTTGTACTAACACCTACGTAAATTAGTACTTTCCTACACCCTTCAGTAATAGTACTTTTTCCTAACCAGCTTTTAAAATTTGTACTTTTCCCACACCCGGGGATAATAGACTTTCCCGCACCCGCAGAATATTAGTACTTTCCAACCCCCTGCAGTAAAATTAAACTCCCACACCCGCAGAAAAAGTTAGTACTTCCCAGAACCGCAGTAATTTAGTACTTCCCCACACCCTGCAGTAATAATACTTTCCCCCCCGCCTCGTAATTTCATCCCCTGTTTTTTTTTTTTTTAAGGGTTTTAAACTTAGGGGCCCCGAAAAGCTTGCATATGGGCATCATTAAAATAAATCGTGTCAATGGCCGTCAGCAGGCTGTCAACAGGGGTCAGCACCTGTCAGCAGGCTGTCAGCAGGGTCTTTCCTAATTTCCAATAAGAAACCACTACCCCAAAAAGTTACGTTTTTGGGGACAAAAATTCCCCTGAAGGGAATAACTGAAAAATGGGGAAGGATTTTAATCTCAAAAATTTTAAAAACCCCCACACAAATAGTCAACAAAAAAACAAATCAAAGACTTCTAGATGAAACTTTCTTTCTTCAAGACACAGTACTCGCCCCCCCCCCCCCATTCTTTAAAAGAGACATAGACAAAAAAAAATTACTCACTTATTAGCTTTCCAAGAGGACTCAAGAAACATCCAAACCAATGTAAAAAATACTTTCATGGGCCAAAAAAACGCTATGATGTTTAATAGGTGGAATTTTAAATTTCCCATCTATCGTTAAACTGAAAAGTGAAAACGGAACTGATTCAAAATCGACTACGGGAAGAATGAAGGGGGGGGGGGGTGAGGTTGATGTGAAGAGGAGAAAGGATTGATGAAGGGGAAAAAAGGGGGATGATGAAGGGAGGAAGAGCTGGAAAATGCAGA
>NW_026509426.1:0-14467 GCF_026875155.1 Cherax quadricarinatus
GCCCCGGAAAGGGAAAAAAGCTGGCAGGAAATGATAGAAATCGTACACCAACTCCAATCATTTCTGGAGTAGAATCACAGTCGATGGCCTTCACTCCAAAACAACAGATATTAGTGCCAGGAAAAAAAGACCCCCCCCCCAATACCACCAATCCGACGACATTCATCTTTGCAAATACGTATACAGGGTAACGAACAACAAAATACCTTTCATCCGTGGACTGCTTACAGAGTCAAACGCAATGTTCTCGGTTTTCACAGAGACCCATATAAAGGATCACCTTGACAACGAAATATGGATCCCGGGTTGCAACCTATACAGATGTGATAGAGTGAACAGACAAAAAAAAAAGGGGGGGGGGCGAGGTTGGCCTGTATTATCACAGTCACTTATATGCTTGGAACTACTAAGTGCCTCAAATGATGTAGTTGAAGTTTTGGCAGTAAAGGTCGAGAACCAAAACCTGGTCATTGTGATTATATACAAGCCCCCTGCAACTTCCCAACAATTCCAGGAACAGCTTGTGAAAATAGATCACTGTCGGGAAAATCTTTCAGCTCCTGTCTCCAACATCTTGCTCCTGGGAGATTTCAACCTAAGGCACCTAAAATGGAGGAATGTAGCAAATAATGTTGTAACAGAGATAACACCAGCTCAGATGAAAACTCGCACACCCACGAGCTTTTAAATCTTCACCAAATTCACCTTAAACCAGCAAATAATAGAGCCAACAAGATTGGAAAATACACTGGACCTCATCTTCACTAACAATGATCTGATACGAAATATTACCATATCAAAAACAGTATACTCAGTTATATGGACAGTTAAATATTTAGAAACAAATTTTGAAAATGTCAAACCATACCCCAGCTGGGATTGAACCCGCGGTCAATAGAAATGCATGTACATGTATAAACTGCAACATCTGATATAGTAGCTCCCGTCCAGTAGCAATCAGTGAAGAGGCGGAGCCAGGAGCTATGAATCGACCTCTGCAACCACAAATAGGCGAGTACAACTGAAAGTTCAAAATTGAGAGCGTGCCTGTCTGCGGTGGCAAGGGTAGAGTCCCAGCCCCTTGACCCGCCTCTTACAAGCATATAACTGGTTTGACAACTTTTCTATATCTTGAGCCATATGTATAAGGATTTGTCATTCTACTTTTTAAGGCTGATGAAATACTTCCCAGTGGTTCACTTGCATTAACTTCCATCTGTGTCCCCTTGTTCCGTTTCCAGTCTTTTGATTATTATAATCAAAAGGAAGCGCTAAACCTACCAGGGTCATACAGTTCCAGTATTTTGAGCAATTTCTTATTCTGTCCACCTTGAGTTTATGTGCCGGCGAGGGGTTCCTAAGCCAAGCAACTCGACTATCGTCTTTTCTCTGGATCTTACTCGATTGTCTGCCATTCCCAAGATGTGTGATCCCTACAGGTTTAGTGCTTCCCTGTAATAATTATGAAGGTTATAAGTAAATCGGTCAATCGTACCTCCTCTGTTTTCTCAGATTCAGTTTTTAGTCTCTTCAAAGTTTTTTATAACCAAGGGTAAAGCACTAAATCCAAAAGGGTCATACACTGTATGCATATGCATGCATGAGGGTGTACTAGCCTATATGTGGTTGTGTCACAGCTCTTGGCCCTGTATGTTTCATATTTTACAAGATTAAAACTTCACTGTGATGACAGAATATGGTCCTGGGGCCAAGGAGAGGTGCCAGGAACTGATGGCATATGGCAAGGAGGGCGCTACTTCCCATCCCACCCCAAGGCGCAAGTCCCACGCTCAACCTCTCTACACTGACACTGATCGCTTCACCGAGTGTGAGTACTTGAATGCTATAGTGTTTATGTACATCAGGGACCAGATTTAGGCATAAGGCAAACAAGCTACAGCTCAGGACCTTTTAGTCTCAAGGGACCTCAATTTAAGAATTTCGTCATTTACTTATGCCTAAATCTGGTTCTAAATCCATACCTGATGTGCTACTTACATTAAGTATTATTATAATGAAAACCAAGCGCTAGATCCACTTGGGTCATTTTACATTAAATATCAACATTTTTTGTTATAAAATTTAATACAGGACTTAACAAGTTGTTACAGTTATACCAAATGGAGTAACCAAACCACCTCCACATGGTTTGTTGTGCATCTTGTCTGCATTTTTACCAAGTTCAGTTGTTACACAGCTTTATTGTGACATTCTAAAAGTATATTATATTTTATTTGGCATATGTCAAAAAACACCGATATAGACAGTGGTGGGCACAGTTCCGCTGATCCGCTAACCGCTAATTAGTGGAACTAACTTTTTGTTTAGTGGATTAGCATTTTCACTAACTTCAGAAACCGTTAGTGGACCAATTAGCTTCAGCTAAATAAAGTTCGTCTAACTTTGAGACAGCTATAAAAAATTAATAATTATTGGCAGTTGGAAAGTAATGCCTTTTCAATGGTGCACGTGTTTGTTCCTTACTGTTGTGGAGACCATCATCAAGGGATAGATAGTGAGCCTCTACAACTTAAAGTCGCATGTTAAAAGGAAACACCCAGTGCATGTATGTCATCAAGTTTGAGGAGATAATCAAGGCCGAATCTTCCATGGAAAATACGGGCAATCTTCTTGTGGCAGCGCCACTAGCAGGAGCAGCAGCCAGTTGTCACAGCCACCTGCAAAGAGAGCATGCCAGACCACCATTGGTAAAGCATTTGTTGCTGCTGGCGCTAGCGTCCGTCAGTCTGTGGTGGACGCAAAGATTGTGGACCTATTCTCCTGCAGCATGCTACTGCTGCATGTAGTGAAATCCCCCGCCTTTGTCAGCCTGATCAAGTTGCTGTACCCCAGCAAGATGTTGATGTCCCGTCACACCCTGGGCAGCTGTAGGAGTATCTTAAAAGGTTATAAGCACTTATTAAACTTCTACTATAGCTTTTCTGATATTTTCTTAATTTTCGTGGGTATTGCAAGTTACGACAGTTTAACAGTACAGTACCTTTCCCAGTGTTGTAAAGAAGTAAAACTACCTGAGTACTGTATTTGAGTAATTTTTTTCAGTGTTTACTTTTCAAAAATTACTGATGATGTAACGAGTAATGCATTGTTATCAGATTGTAGTGAAGTAAAAGTAATAACAGACTTCAGTATTTAAGTAAAAGTAGTGAGCAATTTCAGTACTTTTTAAAAAGTAAATACCAAAAAAACTTACTTAAGTACAGTACTCAAGGAGTTTTATTTTGTTGCTTTACAACACTGGTACTTATACTCGAGTATAAGTCCTAAAAGTAAAAGTTAAAAACCAAAAAACTAAACCAAATCTGAATTCGTGTGAAAAAATTAGCGTTTAGCGTTAGCTTCTGCTAATTTTTTTGGCTGTTTAGCAGTTTAGCATTAACAGAGCTAATTTTTTAATTAGTGGAGTAGCGGTTAGTGAAATTAACTTTTCTCTTAGCTGCGCCCACCACTGCGTATAGGTGTTTACTAAAATGGTTGTTTGTTTCATTCTTGGTAACGGGGAGTAATGATAAAGCTTTGGAGGCTTCTTTATTTGCGATATCTGGGTACACAGGCAGTGTGTTTGTGCCCATGGCCCCAAGGGGCCATGCCAGCGAGGGACAGAGACATCGCGAAGGCTGAGCTGTGACGGTGAGGCAGTTGTTGTAGTAGTCGCTGCAGGATTCGCTCAACCTGGGGCACACCCTACTGGTGCCCTTGAGTGAGGAATCGTCAGTACTGGGCAACTGGGCAGGACTTCTTCTGGCAAGCCACTCATGACATTTCTCGACTGGTACTGTTGCTGGGGCTCTCACTGCCGGCGAGCATGGAGTGAGTAGTGCCAGAGATGACTCGGCGAAACATCTGGAAGTCGCAACATCATACACTGTACTGCAATGAGTGGGCTAGCAGTCAAAGTGACATCATCTTTGTGCAGGCTGCTCACTGAAGCTGTGATTGGAGGCTGACACAGCACCTGCTGACAAGGTCTAACTGTGGCTTGACGAGTGTCATTCTCTCGGCAGTTGTAGTTATAGCAGAGGTTAGTCTAAGCATCCCCAGACTGGTTCTCTACATATAACTGCTCTGAAGGTCAGGATGGGAATTATAGCAGGTACAATTCTGCAGGGCATCACAAGCAGCAAACAATAAGAGCTTTCTGTACAAGAGGCTCAGATGCCTGTAACTGATGCCTGAACTGACTAATATCAGTTGTCAATGCGCGGGGCACACTGGGTGACAAGGAAAACTTGCACACACCCACACTGCACATGTGTTACAACATGGCTTACTAGCAAATGATGCTTTTCTGTGCAAAAATCGACACTAAGCTATACATGAACATGTGACAACACTGACTGAGAAGAATTAATTAACACATGACGTATATCTCCTCTCAATCTTCTCGATAACACAACATATTGCTCACTGTGAAACTAACACTGTCGATATGACATCATGTGGTGATGTAAGGCATGATGTTGTGAGGTGATGTCATGGGGTGACATCACAAGGTGACATCAGGCAGAAAGGTGACATCAGCAGACATTTCGAGGTGACGTCCTGGAGTGACGCCGTGAGGGATGTCATAGGGTGACATTGTGAGGTGATGTCAGGCAGACATCGTGAAGTTGGGCAGCATCGTGGGTGATGTCAGTGGAGTGATGCAGCAGCAGACCACATCATGTGGTGTGGGATGTCTGACTTAACCCATGCAGCTTGTAGATCCACGTGGCTTCGTGATCCACATGGCTTCGAGTGACCTCGGGCACTCGGATACACAGCTCTGGCAAAGAATTCACAAAAACAGCCTATCCGATGTTATCCTGACGCCAAATGACTTCGAACAGGCGATAAATGACATGCCCATGCACTCTGCCCCAGGGCCAGACTCATGGAACTCTGTGTTCATCAAGAACTGCAAGAAGCCCCTATCACGAGCCTTTTCCATCCTATGGAGAGGGAGCATGGACACGGGGGTCGTCCCACAGTTACTAAAAACAACAGACATAGCCCCACTCCACAAAGGGGGCAGTAAAGCAACAGCAAAGAACTACAGACCAATAGCACTAACATCCCATATCATAAAAATCTTTGAAAGGGTCCTAAGAAGCAAGATCACCACGCATCTAGAAACCCATCAGTTACACAACCCAGGGCAACATGGGTTTAGAACAGGTCGCTCCTGTCTGTCTCAACTATTGGACCACTACGACAAGGTCCTAAATGCACTAGAAGACAAAAGAATGCAGATGTAATATATACAGACTTTGCAAAAGCCTTCGACAAGTGTGACCATGGCGTAATAGCGCACAAAATGCGTGCTAAAGGAATAACAGGAAAAGTCGGTCGATGGATCTATAATTTCCTCACTAACAGAACACAGAGAGTAGTCGTCAACAGAGTAAAGTCCGAGGCAGCTACGGTGAAAAGCTCTGTTCCACAAGGCACAGTACTCGCTCCCATCTTGTTCCTCATCCTTATATCCGACATAGACAAGGATGTCAGCCACAGCACCGTGTCTTCCTTTGCAGATGACAACCCGAATCTGCATGACAGTGTCTTCCATTGCAGACACTGCAAAGCTCCAGGCAGACATCAACCAAATCTTTCAGTGGGCTGCAGAAAACAATATGAAGTTCAACGATGAGAAATTTCAATTACTCAGATATGGTAAACATGAGGAAATTAAATCTTCATCAGAGTACAAAACAAATTCTGGCCACAAAATAGAGCGAAACACCAACTCAAAGACCTGGGAGTGATTATGTCGGAGGATCTCACCTTCAAGGACCATAACATTGTATCAATCGCATCTGCTAGAAAAAATGACAGGATGGATAATGAGAACCTTCAAAACTAGGGAGGCCAAGCCCATGATGACACTCTTCAGGTCACTTGTTCTATCTAGGCTGGAATATTGCTGCACACTAACAGCACCTTTCAAGGCAGGTGAAATTGCCGACCTAGAAAATGTACAGAGAACTTTCACGGCGCGCATAACGGAGATAAAACACCTCAATTATTGGGAGCGCTTGAGGTTCCTAAACCTGTATTCCCTGGAACGCAGGAGGGAGAGATACATGATTATATACACCTGGAAAATCCTAGAGGGACTAGTACCGAACTTGCACACGAAAATCACCCACTACGAAAGCAAAAGACTTGGCAGACGATGCACCATCCCCCCAATGAAAAGCAGGGGTGTCACTAGCACGTTAAGAGACCATACAATAAGTGTCAGGGGCCCGAGACTGTTCAACTGCCTCCCAGCACACAAAAAGGGGGATTACCAACAACCCCTGGCAGTCTTCAAGCTGGCACTGGACAAGCACCTAAAGTCAGTTCCGGATCAGCCGGGCTGTGGCTCGTATGTTGGTTTGCGTGCAGCCAGCAGCAACAGCCTGGTTGATCAGGCTCTGATCCACCAGGAGGCCTGGTCTCAGACCGGGCCGCGGGGGCGTTGACCCCCGGAACTCTCTCCAGGTAAACTCCAGGTAAACTCCAGGAGTGAGAGCAACGGTGAGTGGTGTATGGTGTGGTGTACAGTAGGGCGAGCGTGGGTGAGGCAAGGATCGGCCACTTCCACCTTTCCCACTCACAAACATGGGAGAAACACACTGGATGCAGAAATCACCACACTCGCCTCCGACTTGCTGAAATAGCCGTGCTGAGCTGAAAAACAACAGCAGCAACATACAAGTGACGCTGAACACATGACTTGAGAAACAGCGTGGGAGAATCAGTGTCCAATAACAAAGCATAACCATACTCTCAGAGGGGAATTTTAGGCCTAACGTGTCGGTGAAAATAATATTAGAACTTTTTTGTCAGGGGAAAGGGAGTTTCCCGGATACTAGTGTGTATACATAGTGTTGTAGTGCATACCACAGTGGTACCCTAGTATATGTATAATAAATGATAAGGTGAAATTTAAAACTGAATTGTTAGACCCAAAGAGGCAGGTTCATGTTGTAAACAGTTGTCAGCAGTCGTCAGAACCCTCCCAAGCAGGTCGGCTAGTGTACCTGACCTATAATTAGTGATTCCAGAGGGTAAAACATTCCTGTTGAAATACAAAGAGGTGCAAAATCTCGAGGAAATACGAAAAGTGTACAGTTTTGTAGAAATATGATGAACAGTGTATAGTTGTCAATACTTATTGTGATGGAGTGACATATACAGTGTGGTAAACCTGTAGTTAGCAGCGGTCACTATATACACATCGAAAATCATTATTCCTCCAGTAATCTTCATATACTGAAGCCACCGGTGCCCAAACATGCAAGTTATACTTTCTGTATCAAACTGAACACATATTACTCTGTTTAATTTTTCCAGTAGTCCTTTTCATGAGCTAGTCTAAAATCACCCAGTGAAGCTAATTCGGATCTGCCTGGATTCATCCAGTGACCGGATTCAAACGGATTTGTTGATAACAAGATATCCTCTGGCTGGTTTCACTAACTGACAGGGCTCTATGCACCCTTATCAAGCACTCAAACAGTAACTACAACAAATAGTTAGAATACAGATAGACAGATCTACTGTTACAGTGATTAAAAAAAAGATATACAGTGATCCACTAACTGGATTCGTCCATATTCACTGGATTCTGGCAGATTCAAAAGATTTCGTTGAAAATAAAGCCAATTCGGAAGAACTGTTACAAAAGATTAAATACTTTGGGGAATTATAGACTAGCTAGTTAGGAGAATTGCCAGGTATTGTAAGATGAACATCACCATGAAGATCTGTGTAGTCTGCAGAAAGGGTAAGGGACAAAAACAGGCCTGGATTTCTTGCCATCTCTGTGGTCAATGGTCTCATGGTATATGCAGGGATTTTAAACCAGTGACCACACTTGACATAAACTCAGAGAGATGTTTTTGGGTCTGCCCAAACGAGATACACCTGTATGAGAAAATGACATTTGTATTAAAAGACAAGAACACCAATAAAACATCGTTCTTGAAAGAAATGTCAGCATGGTATGACAGCTGGGAAAATAAGATGGGTAGTAGGGACGGGGCTGTCTTGGACAGTGCTCCTGAGGGTGCTAGTGCTGTCCTGGAGGACAGTGCTAAGGGTGCTAGTGTTGTTCTGGAGGAAAGTGCTCCAGAGGGTCCTAGTGATGTCTTAGAAGACAGTGTTCGTGAGGGTACTAGTGATGTCCTGGAGGACACTGAAGACAACGTTATTCAGTCCAGAGGTTCAAAATAGACATACTGCTGGAGATGGATCAAAATGGGATGATGCTTAAGGGAACAGTGTTGACACAATACAAGCAAAACCTGGTGGAAGCACTGGTGTCCATACAGGGGTAAAAGATAGGGAGGAAACAGGAAAAATAAATGCACCAGCAGTGAACTCAGCTACAATAAATCCTAGCAAACAGAATTACAATCTATGTAAATACTATGCCTTGGGTATCTGCAGGCACGGTATATCTGGTAAAACAAGTGGGACATGCACCTTTGACCATCCCAAAAAATGCCGCACCCACATGACAACAGAAGAGTGCAACTTCTCTTCTTGTAATTTATTTCACCCAGAAATGTGTCGCTCATCAATCCATGAAAGAAAATGCTACAATGCAAACTGCCAGGCACATCATCTAAAGGGGATTAGAAGATACAGACCAGCCAGACTATGGGAAACAAAAGAGAAAAGCCACAACCTCTCCAGGGACAGAGGTTTTTTAGGGCCAGGAGGGAAAAAAGATTGGCAAGAAATGACAATAATCCTACATCACCTGAAAACACTTCTGGAGCAGAGGCACGGACATTGGCCTCTACTCCAGAACAACAGATATTAGAGCTAGCAAATAGCCCCCCCCCTAATTTCCACCAATACAACGACATTTGTCTTTGCAAACATACAGGGTCTAAAGCCATCAAAAAACAACAAAATTCCTTACATCAAGGGACTGCTCACGGAGTCAAATGCAGTGTTTGCAGCATTCACAGAGACTCACATAAAGGATCATTATGACAACGAAATATGGATCCCAAGTTATAACCTATTCTGATGCGACAGACTAAACAGGCAACAAGTGGGGGGTTGGCCTGTACGTCAGAGTCGCTCATTTGCACAGAACTACTAAACACCTCAAATGATGTAGTTGAAGTTTTGGTGGTAAAGATTGAAAACCAAAACCTTGTCATTGTGGTAGTATACAAACCTCCAGATGCAACTTCCCAGCAATTCCAGGAGCAGCTTGAGAAAATTGACCACTGGAAAATCTCCCAACTCCTGCCCCAAATATCTTACTACTAGGAGATTTCGACTTGACACCTAAAATGGAGGAGTATAGCAAACAATGTTTTAGCAAAGATCACCCCGGGAGGCAGCTCAGATGAAAATTCACACACACACATGAACTATTAAATCTCTGGACCAAATTCACCTTAAACCAGCAAATAGTAGAGCCTACAAGACTAGAAAATATGCTGGACTTCATCTTCACTAACAATGACGATCTGATATGTAATATAATTGTATCAAAGACAATGCACTAAGATCACAACATAACAGAGGTATAGACATGTATGCACAGGGCCAGCAAAATGTGAGCAGTCATGAAGGTCTCTTCACGAAATTCAATTTCAATAACAAAAACATGCAATGGGATCAAGTAAACCATGTCTTAAATGAAACAAGCTGGGAAAATATCCTAAACTACATAGATCCAAACATTTGCCTTGAAAAATGAATTCTGTGGTTCTTGAGATCTGCTCAAGACACATTCCATTAAGAAAAATAAAGAGAAGATGTAAACTAGAGAGAGAGAGAGAGACGTTCCCTATACAGACAAAGGCGAAGAGTCACAGAGCTGCTGAGTGGGGCCAATATATCTGAAATACGAAGGGAGGCACTAGCCAATGAAATTGCAAATATCGAACTTAAGCTGAAGGAATCTTATAGGAGACAAGAATCACAGGAAGAACTAAAAGCTATAAAGGAAATTAAACAAACAAAAAAAAAACTTATACCAAATGTAAGGGAAAAACAACATACAGTATTGGGTCCCTGCTTAGTCAGGATGGGACATACAGAGATGATAGCCAAGAAATGAGTGAGATACTAAAGTCCCAGTATGATTAAGTGTTCAGCGAGCCACTGCCCAGACTAAAGGTCGACATTCCAAATGAATTCTTCATGAACGAAACCCAAAATTTGGTCATCCCAAAAATCTCGGATGTTATTCTAACTCCACAAGACTTTGAAGAGGCAATTAATGACATGCCCATGCACTCTGCCCCAGGCCCAGACTCATGGAACTCCGTGTTCATCAAGAATTGCAAGAAGCCCCTATCGTGTGCCTTCAGCATTTTATGGAGAGGGAGCATGGACACAGGTGTCATCCCTCACACTAAAAACAACAGACATAGCCCCACTCCACAAAGGTGGCAGTAAAGCAGTTGCAAAGAACCACAGACCGATAGCACTACATCCCATATAAAAATCTGTGAGAGGGTTCTAAGAAGCAAGATAGCCAACCACCTAGATACCCTTCAGTTACACAACCCAGGGCAACACGGGTTTAGAGCAGGTCGCTCCTGCCTGTCCCAGCTCCTGGTCCACTATGACAAGGTCCTGGATGCTGTTGAGGATAAACAAAATACAGATGTAATGTACACAGACTTTGCAAAAGCTTTTGACAAGTGTGACCATGGTGTAATAGCACACAAAATGTGTGATAAAGGAATAACAGGAAAAGTTGGTAGATGGATCTGTTAACTTCCTGACAAATAGAACACAAAGAGTAATAGTAAACAGAGTAAAGTCCCAGGCAGCCATGGTGAAAAGCCTGCTCCACAAGGCACAGTACTTGCTCCCATTATAATCCTCATCCTCATTTCTGACATAGAGATGTAAGCCATAGCTCCATGTCTTCCTTTGCGGATGACACCCGGATTACCATGGCAGTGACCGCCATCGAAGACACCACGAGACTCCAAGCAGACATCAACCAAATCTTCGAATGGGCCACTCAAAACAATATGAAGTTCAACGAGGAGAGATTTCAACTACTTGTGTCAGGGTATACAACAAATTCTAACCATAGAATAGAGCGGAAAAGTAATGGAAGGACCTGGGAGTGATAATGTCAGAGGATCTCGTCTTCAAAGACCACAACAATATATCTACCTCATCTGCTAGGAAAATGATAGGACGGATAATGAGAGCCTTCAAAACTAGGGACGCCAAGCCCATGATGATTCTCTTCAAATTGCTTGTGCTCTATAGGCTGGAATATTGCCATACACTAACGGTCCCCCCTTCAAGGCTGGCAGCATTGCAGACCTGGAGAGTGTACAGAGAACTTTCATGGCACACATAAGTATGATAAGGTACCTAAACTACTGGGAATGGTTGAAGGTCCTTGATCTGTATTCCCTTGAATGCAGGCGAGAGAGATACTACATGATAATATACACTTTGAAGGTCCTGGAGGGATTGGTACCAAACCTGCACATGAAAATCACTCCCTTTGAAAGTAGAAGACTCGGCAGGAGATGCAACATTTCCCGATGAAAAGCAGGGGCACCAGGGTACACTGAGAGACAACACAGTAAGTGTCCAGGGCCCAAGACTGTTCAATTACCTCCCAGCATACATAAGGAGGATTACCAATAGACCCCTGGCTGTCTTCAAGAAGGCACTGGACAAGCACCTAAAGTCAGTACCTGACCAACCGGGCTGTGGTTCATATGTCAGCTTGCGTGTGGCCAGCAGTAACAACCTGGTTGATTAGATCCTGATCCACCATGAGGCCTGGTCTCAGACTAGGCTACTGGGGCATTGACCCCCGAAACCCTCTCCAGGTAAACTCCAGGTGGAGTCCCAGGGATGGCACTTAATTTCTCAAAGAAATTAGACAAATTTCGGCCTGGTTTCTGCTTGTACCTGTGTCTGGCTGCTAACTTGCAGACCAACAACCAATATCGTTGGAGACGGTGCTTTTGTAGGGGAAGATGAAGTGAAAAACTTCATTCCCATTTTTCACTCCCGGGGCAAAAAATTGTGTGGGGCCCCACTGTCCCAGTTTTTAAAAAAGGTTATTTGTGCTTCTTTGGAACAGGGGAGAATGAAAAGGGCTTCGGAGGCTTCTTTTTTGAATATCTAGTACACAGCCGTGAGGGAGAGAGGAGTGGGCCTTGCTGATGGGAGCTTGGGGACACTGATGAGAGGCAGGGGGGGGCAGGTGAAGTGAATGCCCCCCAGTTTGCCCCTGGGAAAAAACAGGGGAAAACTGGGTTACGGGTACATAGGCATTCTCCTGCCCAGTAATCAGTGTTAAGGGGTATAAAGAGTTATGCTAAGCCCTTTGGGTTGAACAAAAGGAACCCCCCCCAAAGTTGGAAGGATGTGGTACATTGTGAATCAGCTTTGGCAGACTTGCCCCCAAGTTGGTCACAACGGTCCTCATTGTCTCTTGCATGCATTTGCCCTTACTGTAATATTCTCTGTATTTTTTGTACATCCCTGTTTGCTGTTCGGTGAAGGAAATATAAGTATTTACTGTCTCTGCTGCCTTTGTTGTTCATATCTTGGTATTTACAGCCGGTTGCAGGCAACAGGCAACCTGTTTTTCCAAATATTTTATTCTCTTCACTTGCAAAAAAGGCTTCGCATTTTCTCATAGCTTGGGCGTGGTGGGAAAACTTGGCCTGCGGGCTGCATGCGCATTTCAGCAGACCCTTCAAACAGGAGGGATGTGGGTGGCCTTTTACTTTTATGTAAAAGGGCCCAATTTTGTAAAAGTCCACACTTGGATCCACTTCGAGGACAGGTGAAACAGCTTTTACCCACAAGAGGGCAAAAAGCAGAACTTCACTCGGCTGTCCCCTTCCCCAAAAATTCCCCAAAATCTGAGTCATATAACCCAGGATGACTCGAGTTGGAACATATTCGTACAGTAACGATGTCAACGAGAAAAAATCAGTAAAAATGAAAATGCGGGCCCCACAGATGGCTCCAACTTATCTGTTCCTACTTTTATGTCTCATAACAATAAAAAAAGTTTTCGAAGAGCGATGTAGGTAACAGCTCTTACTTGCCAATAAAGTTAAGAATCCTTAAACCCGTAAATAGCTTGCAAAAAGCTGGATCCTTAACCTTGTCAAACCCGTGTAAAAAAAAAAAAAAAAAAAAAAAAAAAAAAAAAAACATGCGGGAGCCCAAAACCCAAATATAACTACTTTAAAAAAATTAATGTTTTTTCTTTAAAAACCCTTTTTTTTGGCTATTTTAAAAATTATTTACTTAAAACTGCTATGCAGCCATTTAAAATTTTGAATTTTTTAAATTTGGGCCCCCGCACTGAAAAATTAGCCTACCCCCGGATTAGTGCCTCACCATGTCTAAATCCAGCCCCGTTATTATGGTCATGGGAGTGCCAAAAAACCCCCGGGGGGAAGGAAGGCAATCAGGTTCGATCCAAGAAAAGGAAAATAAAACCTAAAACTTTTTAATCAGAGCCCCCTTTAAGGTGGGATGGTCCTCCTGAGTGGGCATGACAGGGTTCAAATTTTAAAGGTTTAGGAGCTGTGAGAACCAATGTTTCCCTTTTGAGCAACTAAAATAACAAATTAATATTTTTCTTTACTTCTAAAAGTATTGTTATAAAAACCCAAAAAAAGCCCTAAACAGCCAAGGGTCGCAGTGCTGAGGGTAGAAAGTATGTGGGTTTATAAACAGCTAGTTGGAAGGGAATCAGAGGGGAGGGGAAAAAGGGCTGGAAGGACACTAAAAGGCTGCGTGCAAAGTTCATGTAGTAAAGCAGTCGCTGACAAAAAGTTGAAAAGTGAGTGTAAGTCAAAGTCAGGGTCGTCAGCAAGGAGGGAAGATAAAGTAAGAGTGGTAGAGCAGCAGCGATGGTTGAGGTAAATTCTGTGAACGCACTCATAAACCGGACAATCCACATGAAAGTAATGAACCGAAATAGGGACCCAACAAATCTCACAGGAATAACAGGGTGGCGCTCCACGAGATACCCATGGGTAAGATGAGTATGGCCGATGCAGAGATGGGAAGAGCGCAGTCTCCTGAGTACAGCAATGGTGGTAAGAAGACAGCCACAAACCCAAATGCAGTTAATAGAATGTAATTTTTTATGGTGCATACTTACTACCATTGTTGCTAATGGTTGTGAAGAAGGAGAGATACGGGAAAATAGTCCCTCAAAGAATCCTCTGTAGGAAACTGGGAAGATCATGTACCGCTGACCGGCAGCAGCATTGCCTGTTCATTGCCCCCTTATCAAAGTCCAGGGGCACAACAAAAACGACGTTTTTTTTTTTTTGCTGGCACATACTAATGCAACCCCAAAATTTATGAAGGCCCCCGAAGAGGGAAATCAAAATTGTTTTATGGGTTTTAAAACACTGGGGAAAAACCCAAAAAGATCACAAATGCCAAAGGAGACATATAGTAACCATTGTTTTAACACAAAGTTTAA
>NW_026509427.1:0-14765 GCF_026875155.1 Cherax quadricarinatus
TTGAACACTGCCTCTCCACTTCGCCATACGAACCACTGCTCCATCCCGGCCATCTCCTCCCCACACTCCCAATCATGCTCCTCCCCCCCACACTTCCAGAAAATCATTCCCTACTTCCCCCTTCTTCCACTTTTTTTGGAACCAAAAAACACATAATTACTCTTTCCCCCTCTGTGGTATTAGCCTTTGCCCTTTATAATATCCTCCCAAATCCTCACTAACCTCTAAGTTTAAAAATTGACTATTTTTGCCTTTATTCCTAAAACTTTGCAAAACACTACCCGACAGCTTACCCCCCCCACAGCACTGCCTCCATTCCCCCCTTACCATTATCTCATCAAATCTGTCTTTATGAATCTCCGCCAACCTATCTCTGAGCTGCACTATGTTTCCGTACTCCCTTCCCTCCCCCTCCTCATAACACTCATTTACTGATATTCTAAATAATTTTTGAAAACCCAAATTACCTCCACCTCGCCTCCTCCCGTCCCTTCCGTTTATAAAATCCCGCTATACCGGCTTGGCTCTCCCTTTCCCACCAGTCCAAAAGACTCGACTCCCCAAATCGCTAGTACCCAACAAATTTCTCCACCATTCTCCAAACCCCCCACACTCACCTCCTCACTCTTCACAAGTTTCGCATTCAATTTCCCCAAAAACCTGATTGTATCCTAATCATGCCCTCCCAATCCAGATCTGCATAACCGCCCAAGGGTCCAGAAAACCCCACGTCCAAAGTTCTCACTCCCGTCACACCAACTGCGTCCGTTATATAGATCCGATCTAAACGTGCCGAAAAAACCCTCCTGACAAACGTAAACTCTATTCGCCATTCACCCTCCCCCCAACATCCCCTCCCCCCCAACATCCCCTCTCCCCAACATCCCCTCCCCCCAACATCCCCTCTCCCCAACTTTCCCTTACCCCCACATCCTGTAACACATTGCGTACGTGCCTAACACATGTTTTAAGCAAGTTGTTTGTTTGTCTCGAAGACCAAGAAGCTCTCTAGGGAGTTGTTATTGTCACTAGGACTTTTTTATTGTCATGTAGGACTTGTTATTGTCATGTAGGGACTTGTTATTGCCCATGTAGGGACTTGTTATTGGTCAATGTAGGGACTTGTTATTGTCATGTAGGGACTTGTTTTGTCATTCACATTCTAAACCGAGTCTATCTTACTGATACATACTGCATATTACCGATATATACTAAAGTACACACACACAAAAATACACCTATATAGTTTTGTACTTACGAGTACAACGTCATCATTGTGAAGTAACAGCTGGTAGATATTCATAGATTTTTGTAGTGTATTATATATTACCGGAAGTGACCGAAAGAACAGAATATGTATGATCTTTCTTTCAACAAACCGGCAGTATCCCCCCCAGGCAAGGTGACCCAAAAAGAAAAACAAAAGTTACTCTTCTTAACTTTAGTAATGTAAACAGGAAAGGGGACATTAACCCTTTGCTACCGGTATTTTAAGTCGCCTTTTACGAAAACGCATGACTTACGGACGAAAAATTCCGTTCTACTTCCCCATGTTTGAATTAAGTGTGATATACAATTTACTACGTTATACTACAAGATTGTATAGGTGCTTATCTCCTTAATTACTCAATTTATATTAAATGTAAATATTACCACATAGACACAGTTATTAAAAATCTCAACTTATACCTGGTTTGAATTACTCCACTTAAACCATAAGTGCTATTGAGAAGCCACCTAATTTTACAGGATAACTGCACTAGTTTATATTTCCCTGACAAAACCAGTGACACGCTAGAGCTAGAGGAGGATCAGTAAGTTGATCTTCTAGTATTCTCAAGAGATATTTTCACTAAACAGATGTCGTAAAGGAAGTGAGATAGGAGAACGGGGTTGGCTGGATTATGTTTTGTTAGAGTACAAGGTGGGTTTTGGTACTCGTACCCACATGAGACAAAAACTGGAGAAGCAGGGCAAGCATAGATGGGAACTCCGGTGGGTCGAGTACTTTAGAAAGAGGAAACAAAAAGTGACTGTCCAAGGATAATCAAATGAGAAGAGTAGCAAATGGTGTACCACAAGGTCGGTGATGTAACACACACACACACACACACAAAACACACACACACACCCCAAAACAAAAGCGTGGGTCCGTGGGGTGAAGACGTGGGTAACAAGGCTCCGAGAACCTGGCGTTGAAAGACGCGTAATATCAGCTAGAATAATCATGGTAGTGGAACGTCAGTGAACAAAACTACGAGTGATAATTAAAGTTATTAGTTAAAGAAAGTGAGAGGAAAGCTGAAATCATAATATTCAAAGCGCAAACCTTGGGGTCTTAGGCGCTGTTGCCACATTGGCACGGTAGGCCTGAGGAAGTGACGTCACAAGTTGTGTGCCATTATACATATGAAGTGAAGTGTAATAATTGAAGTGTATACTACCATCAGTGAAGAGTGAAGTGAGGAAGCGGAATATATGGTTATAAACATCACGGGTAAAGGATCTCCAAAAATAGGGTTTTAAAGGGCCTACGTAACTACGTCATCAGCAGCTGCAACGTCAACCGCAAGTTTATTCGCCTAGTTGGGGTTTTTGCATGTTGACGGCCCTGGCTGGCCTTGTATACTGTTTGATACTGGTCACTCACTCCTGCAAGCTATTACCAGAATTAGAATAAAAAATAGCATAGACAAGAGAATATAGTGTTGACGAGTGTGAGAAGGTAGGTGGACAAGTTTTTAAGGGCAACATTGTAAGACGGTGCTGGGGTAGGTCCCAGGGGTTTAAGTCAGTCACAAGAATTGCGGCCAGTCATTACACCGCACAAGACCACACACACACACACACCCCAAAACACACACACACACACACACACACACACACACACACACACACACACACACCACACTCACACACACACACACCACACACGCACACAGGCAGTTTTTACTACCGGTAGTTATTAGCAGTAAGAATACTTGGGAAGCTGGGAAGTCCTCTCTCATGTGAACAAGGAAAATGATAATAACCAGCAACAATTAACACGTAAATCCAGAAAGGGCAATAAGTAGAGAGAGTAGCAAAATTTGAAAGATAAACGAGACAAATTTGTGCCTACACGACGGACCTCTCAACCACAACCACCCCCCCCTAACCCTCCCTCCCCAACACACAAGAAACACACACACAAGGAAACCCCACTCACACACACACACATACACACACATACACACATACACACACACACATACATACACACTAACGTAAACACACAAACACACACACACACATACACATACACTACACACACACACACACACACACACACACACACACATTCACACACACACATTCACACACACACACATACACACACACACACACACCACACACCACACATACATACACACATACGTAAACACACAAACACACCACACACATACACATAAACATACAAAACACAAAACACACACACCACACACAAAACATTCACACACACACATTCACACACACACACATACACACACACACACACACACACACGCACACACACACACACCACACACACACACACACACACACACACACACAACACACACACACACACACACACACACACACACACCCTCCGCCACTTGAAAACCTTAGCCTTACCACCTACCCCTCCCCCAAACCACCTAACCCCTCCCCAAACCGTCTAACACCCCCGCCCAACAACCTCCTCCCCCCCAATAACCATCCTCCCCCTCCCCCATAACCATCCATCCCCTCTCTCCCCCAAACCATCTAACTCCCTCCCCCAAACCAATCTAACTCCCTCCCCCAACTATCTCGCCCCTCCAATAACCCCCCTCCCCCTCCCCCACAACCATCCATCCCCCTCTCCTAACCGCCCTATTCCCCTCCCCCTAACCAGGATGAGACAAGGGCTCCAAGGACGAATCTGAGAGGGGGGAATGGAGATAGAGCTCAAAAAAAGGAGGAAACTGGGGAAGGAGACTAGATGAGCGGGAAAAGGGAAGATGGAAGAGAGGTTAGCAGCAGAAGCAGAAGGTGGAAGCAACAGGCCACACAGCAGAAATCAAGATAAAAGAGATTAGAAGAGGACTGAACATCTGAAACAGCATAGAGACAAAGAAAATTACAGAAGTAGCATCGGCAATGGCTACATCGAACACAGACAACAGGGCCCAAAGGGAAACATGGGAAAATAAACTGTAATGCAGAGGTCCTTCAAACCCACATGGGCAAAAACAAAGACAGGGAGCAAAATCTAGACAGAAAAGAGGTTGGAAGACATTGATGGAACTAGGACATGTGCAAGGACCTTAAACCCAAAACCTGTGGGGGCCAGGGGCAAGTGAGCAGGGAAGATAAACCAGAAGCCCTAGGGCCAAACGAGGGAAGGACTGAAGGAAGGAACACTCCACGGGAAGGAACTAAAACACATCAGAGGATGCAATGGGAGTCACAGTGGGAGTGGAAAGGGAGAGATCCGTGTTTGTCTAAGGCTAGATAAGCTAAAGGGAAACTTATGATGAAAGAAAAGCAGGAGGAGAAAAAAGCGATTGAAGACATCATGAAGGTGAAGGCGAGGGGAAAATGACCCAGGGGCAAATTTTCGGAGAAATTTGGGGGGTTTTACAAAGAAAAGGAATCGGCCTCTCAAGTAATTTTCAAGGGAGAATCAACCCGAACCATGATCCTGCAGGAGAAAGCACGGGTGAGAGGCAAGCAGGAGTTCCGGATGTGTACCTCACCGAGAACAGAACACAGGACAAAGGAAGACAATGAAAGAGAGAGTTCAAAACGAAAGGAGAAATGGGAGGAAATGAAAAAGGAAGCAGAATAACCCAGGATCAAATGGAAGGACAAGCGCACCCCCCCCGAAACACCTGCAGAAGGACTCCAGCCACGACACCCCCAAGGCAACTGAACATTCCAAACCAACCATCACACACCCGATCCCTCTGTTTCCACCCCCCGCACCACAGTTACAGTATTAGAACAGAAGTTGAAGGTTTGGTACACAAATGCAGATGGATTAACGAATAAACATGAGGAATGGCAAGAAAGAATCAATGAGAAGTCCCCAGACATCATAGCAGTTACAGAAACAAAACTCATGGAGACAATAACAGATGCAATCTTCCCACCAGGATACCAGATCATGAGGAAAGATAGAAGGGTAGGGGGGGAGGTGGGGTTGCTCTGCTCGTAAAAAACAGATGGAAATTCGAGAAAATGGAAGGAATAGATGAGACAGAGAAAGAGACTACAAGCAGGTACACTTCAGTCTGGGGAACACAAAGTGGTCATTGCAGTGATGTATAATCCACCACAGAACTGCAGGAGGCCAAGAGAGGAATATGAAGAGAGCAACAGAGCAATGGTGGACACACTTGCTGAGGTGGCAAGAAGAGCTCACTCCAGCAGAGCAAAGTTGCTGGTTATGGGGGATTTCAACCACAGGGAGATTGACTGGGAAAACCTGGAGCCACATGGGGTCCCGAAACATGGAGAGCCAGGATGTTGGACGTGGTGCTGGAAAACCTCATGCACCAACATGTTAAGGACACTACCAGAGTGAGAGGGAGATGAACCAGCAAGATTGGACCTTGTGTTCACCCTGGGCAGCTCAGACATTGAGGACATCAAGTATGAAGTCCCCTAGGAGCTAGCGACCACGTGGTTCTGTGCTTTGAATACATAGTAGAGCTGCAAGTGAGAGAATAACAGGAGTAGAATGGAAAAGCCTGACTATAAAAGAGGGACTACATAGGTTGAAGAACTTCATGCGGAGGTCCAGTGGGACAGAGAACTGGCAGGAAAGCCAGTAAATGAAATGATGGAATATGTAGCAACAAAATGCAAGGAGCAGTGGAAAGGTTCATTCCCAAGGCAACAGTAACAACGGGAAGACCAGAACAAGCCCCTGGTTTACCCGACGTGTAAGGAGGCAAAAACAAAGTGCAATAGAGAAATGGAAAAAGTACAGAAGGCAGAGAACACACGAAAATAGGGAGATCAGTCGCAGAGCCAGGAATGAGTACGCACAGGTAAGGAGGAGGCCCAGCGACAGTATGAAAATGACATAGCATCGAGAATCAAGACTGACCCGAAACTGTTGTATAGCCACATCAGGAGGAAGACAACAGTCAAAGACCAGTGATCAGATTAAGGACAAAGGGAGAACTCACAAGAAATGATCAGAGGTATGTGAGGAGCTGAACAGGAGATTTAAGGAAGTTTTTACAGTAGAGACAGGAAGGGCTGTGGGAAGACAGCACAGAAGGAACATCAAGAGGGAATATACCAACAAGTGTTGGATGACATACGAACAACTGAGAGGAGGTGAAGAAGCTCTTAAGTGACCTTGACACCTCAAAGGCGATGGACCGGACAACATCTCCCCATGGTCCTTAGAGAAGGAGCAGAGATGCTGTGTGTGCCTCTAACCACAATCTTCAACACATCCCTTGAAACTGGGCAACTACCTGAAAATGAAGACAGCTAATGTAGTCCCCATATTTAAAAAGGAAACAGAAACGAGGCACTAAACTACAGACCTGTGTCTCTGACATGTATTGTGTGCAAAGTCATGGAGAAGATTATCAGGAGGAGAGTGGTCGAACAACCTGGAAAGGAACAAGATTATAAATGAAAACCAGCATGGGTTCATGGAAGGCAAATCTTGTATCACAAACCTCCTGGAGTTTATGACAAGGTAACAGAAGTAAGACACGAGAGAGAGGGTTGGTAATTGCGTTTTCCTAGACTGCAGGAAGGCCTTTGACACAGTTCCCCACAAGAGATTAGTGCAGAAGCTGGAGGATCAGGCACACATAAAAGGAAGGCACTGCAATGGATAAGAATACCTGACAGGGAGCAGCAACGAGTCATGGTACGTGAAGAGGTATCACCAGTGGGCGCCTGTTACGAGCGGGTCCCACAGGGGTCAGTTTCTAGACCAGTGCTATTTTTGATATATGTGAACGACATGATGGAAGGAATAGACTCTGAAGTGTCCCTGTTCGCAGATGACGTGAAGTTGATGAGAAGAATTAAATCGGACGAGGATGAGGCAGGACTGCAAAGAACCTGGAGAGCTGGACATGTGGTCCAGTAACTGGCTCCTCGAATTCAATCCAGCCAAATGCAAAGTCATGAAGATTGGGGAGGGGCAAAGAAGACCGCAGACAGAATATAGGCTAGGTGGACAAAGACTACAGACCTCACTCAGGGAGAAAGACCTTGGGGTGACCATAACACCGAGTACATCACCGAGGCACACATCAACCAAATAACCGCTGCAGCATACGGGCGCCTGGCAAACCTGAGAATAGCGTTCCGATACCTCAATAAGGAATCGTTCAAGACACTGTACACTGTGTATGTTAGGCCCATACTGGAGTATGCAGCACCAGTCTGGAACCCACACCTGGTCAAGCACGTCAAGAAGTTAGAGAAAGTACAAAGGTTTGCAACAAGGCTAGTCCCAGAGCTCAAGGGAATGTCGTACGAGGAAAGGTTAAGGGAAATCGGACTGACGACACTGGAGGACAGAAGGGTCAGGGGAGACATGATAACGACATACAAGATACTGCGGGGAATAGACAAGGTGACAGAGATAGGATGTTCCAGAGAGGGGACACAGGACAAGGGGTCACAACTGGAAGCTGAAGACTCAGACGAGTCACAGGGACGTTAGGAAGTATTTCTTCAGTCATAGAGTTGTCAGCAAGTGGAATAGCCTAGCAAGTGAAGTAGTGGAGGCAGGAACCATACATAGTTTTAAGAAGAGGTATGACAAAGCTCAGGAAGCAGAGAGAGAGAGGATCCAGTAGCGATCAGTGAAGAGGCGGGGCCAGGAGCTGAGTCTCGACCCCTGCAACCACAATTAGGTGAGTACAATTAGGTGAGTACACACACACACGCACACACACACACACACACATACACACGCACACACACACACACATACACATACACACACACACACACACACACACACACACACACACACACACACACACACACACACACACACACACACACACACACACACACATTCACACACACGCGCACACACACAGTCCTAGGACCTGTGCTGTTCTTGGTATACGTGAACGACATAACGGAAGGGATAGACTCAGAAGTGTCCTTGTTTGCAGATGATGTTTAAGTTAATGAGAAGAATCGAATCGGACGAGGATCAGGCAGGACTACAAAGAGACCTGGACAGGCTACAAGCCTGGTCCAGCAACTGGCTCCTTGAATTTAACCCTGCCAAATGCAAAGTCATGAAGATTGGGGAAGGGCAAAGAAGACCGCAGACACAATATAATTTAGATGGCCAAAGACTGCAAACCTCACTCAAGGAAAAAGATCTGGGGTGAGTATAAACACCGAGCATGTCTCCTGAGGCGCACATCAATCAGATAACTGCTGCAGCATACGGGCGCCTGGCAAACCTACGGATAGCGCTCCGATACCTCAGTAAGGATTCGTTTAAGACTCTGTACACCATCTACGTCAGGCCCATACTGGAGTATGCAGCACCAGTTTGGAATCCACACCTAGTCAAGCACGTCAAGAAATTAGAGAGAGTGCAAAGGTTTGCAACAAGACTAGTCCCAGAGCTACGGGGATTGTCCTATGAAGAAAGGTTGAGGGAAATCGGCCTGACGACACTGGAGGCCAGGAGGGTCAGGGGAGACATGATAAACGACATATAAAATACTTCGCGGAATAGACGAGGTGGACAAAGACGGGATGTTCCAGAGATGGGACACAGACACAAGAGGTCACAATTGGAAGTTGAAGACTCAGATGAATCAAAGGGATGTTAGGAAGTATTTCTTCAGTCATAGAGTAGTCAGGCCATGGAATAGCATAGAAAGTGATGGTGGAGGCAGGAACCATACATAGTTTTAAGGCGAGGTATGATAGAGCTCATTGGGCAGGGAGAGAGAGGACCTAGTAGCAATCAGCGAAGAGGCGGGGCCGGGAGGCTGTGAATCGACCCCTGCAACCACAAATAGGTGAGTACAAATAGGTGAGTACATACACACACACACACACACACACACACACACACACACACACACACACACACACACACACACACACACACACACACACACACTACACACATCCATACATAGCTTTAAGCAGAGGTATATAAAGCTCACGGTTCAGGAGAGTGACCTAGTAGCGACCAGTGAAGAGGCAGGGCCAGGAGCTCGGACTCGACCCCTGCAACCTCAACTAGGTGAATACACACACACACACACACACACATCTCCTCAAGGTCCATAGAGAAAGAGCAGGGCCGCTGTGCGTGCCACTAACGACAATCTTCAATACATCCCTTGAAACTGGCAACTACATGAGATATGGAAGACGGCAAATGTATCCCCATTTTTTAGAAAGGAGACAGAAACGAGGGACTAAACTACAGACCAGTGTCCTCTAACGTGATAGTATGCAAAGTCATGGAGAAGATTATCAGAGGAGAGTGGTGGAACACCTGGAACGGAACAAGATTATAAATGACAACCACATGGGTTCATGGAAGGCAAATCCTGTGTCACAAGCTTTCTGGAGTTTTATGACAAGGTAACAGAAGCAAGACACGAGAGAGAGGGGTGGGTTGATTGCATTTTCCTGGACTGCAGGAAGGCCTTCGCACAGTTCCTCACAAGAGATTAGTGCAGACGTTGGAGGATCAGGCTCATATAACAGGGAGGGCACTGCAATGGATCAGAGAATACCTGACAGGGAGGCAACAACGAGTCATGGCACGTGAAGAGGTATCACAGTGGGCGCCTGTGACGAGCGGAGTCCCACAGGGGTCAGTTCTAGGACCAGTGCTATTTTTGATATATGTGAATGACATGATGGAAGGGTTAGACTCAGAGGTGTCCGTGTTCGCAAATGATGTAAGTTGATGAGAAGAATTAAATCGGATGAGGATCAGCCAGGACTACAAAGAGACCTGGACAGGCTGGACACGTGGTCCAGAAACTGGCTTCTCGAATTCAACTCTGCCAAATGCAAAGTCAGGAAGATTGGGGAAGGGCAAGGAAGACCGTAGACAGAGTATAGGCTAGGTGGACAAAGACTACAGACCTCACTCAAGGAGAAAGATCTTGGGGTGACCCTAAACACCGAGCACGTCTCCGGAGGTACACATCAACCATATAACTGCTGCAGCATACTGGCGCCTGGCAAACATGAGAACAGCGTTCCGATACCTTCAAAGGAATCATTCAAGACACTGTACACTGTGTACGTCAGGCCCATACTGGAGTATGCAGCACCAGTTTGGAACCCACACCTGTCAAGCACGTCAAGAACTTAGAGAGAGTGCGAACGTTTGCAACAAGGCTATTCCAGAGCTCAGGGGAATGTCCTATGATGAAAGGTGAGGGAAATCGGACTGACGACAATGGAGGACTGGAGGTCAGGGAGACAGATAACGACCATACAAGATACTGCGTGGAATAGATAAGGTGGACAGAGACAGGATGTTCCAGAGATGGGACACAGAAACAAAGGGCCACAATTGGAAGCTGAAGACTCAGACGAGTCACAGGGATGTTAGGAAGTATTTCTTCAGTCATAGAGTCGTCAGGAAGTGGAATAGCCTAGCAAGTGACGTAGTGGAGGCAGGAACCGTGCGTAGCTTTAAGACGAGGTATGACAAAGCTCAGGAAGCAGAGAGAGAGAGGACCTAGTAGCGATCAGTGAAGAGGCGGGGCCAGGAGCTGAGTCTCGACCCCTGCAACCACAATTAGGTGAGTACATTTAATGAGTACACACACACACACATGCACACACACACACACACACACACACACACACTCACACACAGCACACATGCACACACGCACACACACACACATACACACACACACAGCCACAGAGTAGTCAGTAAGTGGAATAGTTTGGGAAGCATGTATGGAGCAGGATCCATACATAGCTTTAAGCAGAGGTATGATAAAGCTCACGGCTCAGGGAGTGACCTAGTAGCGATCAGTGAAGAGGCGGGGCCAGGAGCTCGGACTCGACCCCCGCAACCTTAACTAGGTGAGTACAACTAGGTGAGTACACACACACACACACACACACACACACACACACACACACACACACACACTGTTTCAGGACAGAAACAGTGTGGAACAGGATCTTCCAAGAGAAACCACAGTTGAAATACTTGGAAGAGTACAAGAGGGTGTTCCTAAACGGAGACAGAACACAAACAGAACGACAGCATCTCAGGAAGAGGACAAAAAGCGAAAGGAGCTAGGAAATGAGACAAGGATGGATCCAGCAGAGGTCAGTCAGAGCAGAACAGAGCAGCAAGGGCAAGCAACACACACAACTATTCTCAGAACCCACAACCTATCACACCATCCCAACACAAACTACAATCCATACCCACAGCTTCCACACAACACCCAGCTATAGAATCCCACAGTACATTACCAAGTCTCCCACCCTCACAGGCCCCCCAAACCACAGTGTTAGAAAGGAAACTGAAGGTATGGTACACAAATGCTGATGGAATAACAAATAAGTGGGAGAGTGGCAAGAAAGAATAAAAGAGCACCACCGACATCATAGCTCTCACAGAAACAAAGCTTACAGTATGATAACAGATGCCATCTTTCCAACGGGATTCCAGATCCTGATGAAAGACAGAGAGAACATAGGGGGTGGAGGAGTGGCACTGCTGATCAAAAACCAATGGAATTTTGATGAGCCTAAGAGGAGACAGCAGAGAAGCAAGTGATTACATAGTGGAACGCTTCACTCTGTAGGTCCCAAGGTGGTAATTGCAGTGATGTATAACCCACTACAGAAGAGCAGAAGGCCAAGGGAAGAGTATGACGAGAGCAATAGAGCGATGGTTGACACACTGGCTGGCAATGGCCAGAAGAGCTCATGCATTCAGGGCAAAGCTCCTGATTATGGGTGACTTTAACCACCAGGAGATCGATTGGGAGAACTTGGAGCCACATGGGGCCAAGATACATGGAGGCTAAGATGATGGGGTGGTACTGGAAAACTTCATGTACCGACACGTAAGGGACACTACAAGAGAGAGGAGAGGATAAACCAGCAAGACTGGACTTAGTATTCATCTTGAGTAGTGCAGATATTGAGGACATCACATATGAAAGACCCCTTGGGGCCAGCGATCATGTGGTTTTAAGCTTCGAATACACAGTAGAGCTACAGTGGATGGGGAAGCAGGAAGGCCAGGATGAATGAAGCCAAACTACAAGAAAGGGGACTACACGGGAATGAGGAACTTCCTGAACGGGGTTCAGTGGGACAGAGAACTGGCAGGGAAGCCAGTTAATGAGATGATGGAATATGTAGCAACAAAATGCAAGGAGGCTGAGGAGAGGTTTGTACCCAAGGGTAACAGGAATAATGAAAAAGCCAGGATGAGCCCATGGTTCACTCAAAGGTGCAGGGAGGCAAAAACCAAGTGTGCTAGGGAATGGAAGAAATATAGAAGGCAAAGGACCCAGGAGAATAAGGAGATCAGTCGTAGAGCCAGAAACGAATATGCACAGATAAGAAGGGAGGCCCAACGACAATATGAAAACGACATAGCAGAGAAAGCCAAATCTGATCTGAAACTATTATACAGCCAAACCAGGAGGAAAACAACAGTCAAGGACCAGGTAATCAGGCTAAGGAAGGAAGGAAGGAGGAGAGACAACAAGAAATGACCGTGAAGTATGTGAGGAACTCAACAAGAGATTCAAAGAAGTGTTCAAAGAGGAGACAGAAGGGGCTCCAGAAAGGGAGAGGTGGTGCACACCACCATGTGCTGGACACAGTACACACAACCGAGGAAGAAGTGAAGAGGCTTCTGAGTGAGCTAGATACCTCAAAGGCAATGGGGCCAGATAACATCTCCCCATGGGTATTGAGAGAGGGAGCAGAGGCGCTATGTGTACCCCTAACAACAATATTCAATACATCTATCGAAACAGGGAGATTGCCTGAGGCATGGAAGACAGCAAATGTAGTCCCAATCTTTAAAAAAGGAGACAGACATGAAGCATTAAACTACAGACCAGTGTCACTGACATGTATAGTATGCAAAGTCATGGAAAAGATTGTCAGGAGAAGAATGGTGGAACATCTAGAAAGGAATGATCTCATCACCAGCAGCCAACATGGTTTCAGAGACGGGAAATCCTGTGTCACAAACCTACTGGAGTTCTATGACATGGTGACAGCAGTAAGACAAGAGAGAGAGGGGTGGGTGGATTGCATTTTCTTGGACTGCAAAAAGGCGTTTGACACAGTACCTGGAGGTTACCTGGAGGTTATTCCGGGGATCAACGCCCCCCGCGGCCCGGTCCATGACCAGGCCTCCCGATGGATCAGGGCCTGATCAACTAGGCTGTTACTGCTGGCCGCACGCAGTCCGACGTACGAGCCACAGCCCGGCTGATCCGGCACTGACTTTAGGTATCTGTCCAGCTCTCTCTTGAAGGCAGCCAGGGGTTTATTGGCAATTCCCCTAATGCTTGATGGGAGGCTGTTGAACAGTTTTGGGCCCCGGACACTTATGGTGTTTTTCTCTTAGTGTACCAATGGCGCCCCTACTTTTTATTGGCGGCATTTTGCATCGCCTGCCCAGTCTTTTACTTTTATAGGGAGTGATTTCTGTGTGCAGATTTGGGACCATTCCTTCCAAGATTTTCCAAGTGTAGATTATGATATATCTCTCCCTCCTGCGTTCCAACGAGTACAAGTCAAGTGCTTCCAAGCGTTCCCAGTAGTTAAGGTGCTTGACAGAACTTATACGTGCAGTAAAGGATCTCTGTAACACTCTTTAGATCTGCGATTTCACCTGCTTTGTATGGAGATGTTAATGTACAGCAGTATTCCAGCCTAGAGAGAACAAGTGATTGAAAAGCATCATCATGGCTTGGCATCTCTCGTTTTGAAAGTTCTCATTATCCATCCTATCATTTTCTTTGCACGTGCGATCGTGGCACTGTTGTGATCCTTGAAAGTGAGATCCTCAGACATTACTACTCCCAGGTCCCTTACATTATTTTTCCGCTCTATTGTATGGCCGGAGTCAGTAGTATACTCTGTTCTAGTTATTATCTCCTCCAGTTTTCCATAACGGAGTAGTTGGAATTTGTCCTCATTGAACATCATATTTGTTTACCGTTGCCCACTGGAAAACTTTGTTTATGTCTTCTTGGAGGTTAACCGCGTCCTCAGCAGATGACAGCCTCATGCAGATCCTAGTATCATCCGCAAAGGATGATACGGTGCTGTGGTGTATATCTCTGTTTATGTCTGATATGAGGTTAAGGAATAAGATGGGGCGAGTACTGTGCCTTGTGGAACAGAGCTCTTCACTATGGCAGCCTCCGATTTAACTCTGTTGACCACACTCTTTGTGTTCGATTTGTTAGGAAGTTGAAGATCCATCTCCCCACTTTCCCAGTTATTCCTTTAGCACGTATTTTATGGGCTATTACGCCATGATCGCATTTGTCAAATGCTTTTGCAAAGTCTGTGTATATTACATCTGCATTCTGATTTTCTTCCAGTGCATCCAAGGCCATGTCATAGTGATCCAGTAGTTGTGAGAGGCAGGAGACACCTGCCCTGAACCCATGTTGCCCTGGATTGTGCAGATTTTGGGAAACCAGGTGATTTTCAAACCTGCTTCTTAGCACTCTTTCAAAGATTTTTAATGTGTG
>NW_026509428.1:0-13019 GCF_026875155.1 Cherax quadricarinatus
CTTTTTTTTGGCTAATTACATTACTATGTCAATTTTTTCAGTGAATAAGAAACAAAATATTTGGAACAAATTAATAGGCAATAGGAGTTGGCCGCATTTGCAGAAAAAATAGCACAATTCATCGAAAAAATTATCTATATAGCATTTAAACCCGTATCCAGAGAAATTTTGAGCCATTACTCGAACAAAATTTGCTGAAACTCTTCCAAAGACGACGGTGGAAGGAATCGGTTCCTGACTTGCAGTTCCCACGGGACCCTCACAAAAGTTTCCGATAATATTTAGATCCGGTGATTGGGAGGCCAATCCAAGTGTTAGTCTTCACCTTCATGTTATCATACCAGTTTTGAACATTTCTAGCGGTGTGAACTGGTGTTTTAAACGTCTTGGATGAAACTCAAAACGGCCCCTGTAACACATTTAAATTGATTATTAAGTTATTTGAAGTTAAATTTCAGCAGCTATTCATGTTATTTTGTCCAACCCCTCTGGTCACGTTTATATCACGCCAACTAGCTAAGGAAAGACCCCCTTTCCCTCAACTATTTTAATGCGCGGGCATCATGTACTTCAGTAGACTTCATCAGTAAAGACTTTCCTTACAAGTTAAAGAATATCTGGTCATCAAAATTATACACCACAAAATACGACGTCTAGAATTCGGAACTGAGCATAAACAGAACATGAGAGACCACTACGTTCAAGGGCAAAATGAAGCTCCGCTTTATGAGCTGAGAATATTTCGTAAATATGGTGGAAATATCTACCTTGCTGCCTTAAATTTGGAGTTCAGTTTGTCACTGGCTAACTTTGATGATATTTTAGACATCTCAAATAACATGCAATATGTTCACAGTAATACTACTGTTGGCTATGATAAAATTCGCACAATCATTGCCCAGCTACTGCTGTTGAAGAGTTGTATGGAGGGAATACAGCGGTTTTTTAAACTGATCAATTTTAGAGGCTAAGAAAAAGATCCTACCTAATCTCACTTCGAATTCCAGCCCTGTCTAAGGTATTACTACCTCCCCCAGGATGCCACCGTCAATGGGAAAACCCCCCGGTACCTCCCTAACTCTTCGGGAACGGGACACCGGTTAAGGAAAAAATACCCAATGGTTTTCCAACCGTCCCGGGGGGATCGACCCAGGGCCCCCTCACGAGGCGGCTGTAAAAATCGACCCAGGGGCTTTTAAGTTGAAAAAAACTATTTTTGATCCCCTTTTTAAACCCGATGGGGGAGCATCATTTTAAAATTTAGTACGGGTATTTTGTAGTGGAAGGGTTTTAGCAAAAATTGGATTTCTCTGCAGATTAGCCTCAAAATTCTGAAATAAAAAGGGTTCTTCAACTGGAATCGTCTTATTTTGGTTTGAAAATTTAATAAAAAAATACCATTTTTGAAAAGGCAGTTTACACAGCATTTATCTTTGAACTTTTCCTCTTTTTTTTAATTCAGATTTTTTAAAAACCATCAAAGTTCACCAGATGTTAAAAATTGTTCCTATTATCAGTCTAAATTTTCCCGTATTTATTTTGGTTAAGGGTCTCTATTAAGCTTCTTGTGGTTTAAAAAATTAATGCAAATCTTTTCCCCAAAAACCCAGAAAACCACTGCTTGCAAATTTTTTTAAAGAAAAATAAAGCTTTTTTTTGATTTTTTTTTGGCCCCTCGAGGTCACTTTTTGGGAAAAAAAAAAGGGTTTTGATTTTGGGGTTTGCCCCGATTCTTGGGGAAAAATTTTTCAGCAAATCTACTTTATTGTGGGTTTTGCTCTTTTTTAAAAAAAAAATAGGGCCCACTTTTCAAAAAATTTAAGGATAAAGTTTGATGTGTATTTTTTTTACGTAATATGTTTTTTTCTCAAGTATTTACTTATTTTCTCGGAGACTTCTTTTTTTTGGACTGCAGACTGTAAATTGTTACTAGTTGTTACGGCCCCCTGCCAAACTAGGGTTTAAAATGGGTTAAAACCCCTCCGGCCGGGCAGTACCACGGGGAAAGTCATAAAACCCCAATGTGGGGACTGCTGAAGGGGCCCCTTAAAAGCTTTTAAAGTCCCCTGAACACCTCACGGTACGAAAGCTAAGCAGTATGAAACCTGAACCCCTAATGGTACGCATCAAAGGAAAGTGGGGTACCTGAAACCTAATTGTACACTTCTACTGGCTTTAGAAGCGAAACTTACTTAAAAACCTCCCCGGTACACATCTACTGGCCTTATAGCAGTAGGAAACCTAAACACCTCAGGGTTTACACATCTACTGGTTTTGCAGTATTAATTTACCTGAACACCCCCGGGGTACCTCTAAGCATTTGGTACCTAAAAAACCCTAATGGAACACATCAAACGGGCCCTTTAAAGAGTTTAAGTCCGAAACCTCAGGGGAAAACGCATCTAAGCAGTAGGAAACCTAAAACACCAATCCAAACAAAACCATTTGGCTTTGGGGGGGGGGGGGGGGCGGGGGTTGGGGTTTTTTTCCCCCTGAACACCAAAAGGGTCCCAACGGGCAGTAGAGTATTCTACGGGCTTTTTACTGTTTTTTAGAAGACCCGCTCACCGGTCGGGTTGGCCTCATTTATTTTACGGCCGCATTCATAGCTTGCAACATGGGTGTGTGCTGCATGGGACCACCTTGCTGTGTTAAACTGGTTTTGAAGGCGGTAGATAGTACTCACCAGCCCTCTTCCGGTGTACTTTTTACGGGCCCCTTTTGAGTATTTACAGGACTACAGGTGATGTCTGCGGACCCCCCGCCTACGCGGGTTTAAAATGTGGGCCGGAGTCATGGGAAATGCTGTTAAGTGGGACATTACATGAAGAAAAAGGGTTTTGGAGTTTTTAAAACTAAACCCGGGGGCTAGGATTTGTAGGTGACATTAAGCAAGTATAGGGAAAAAGTGGAACACTGAAAATTATGCTACAAAAACCTAGGGAAAAAGAGAAAAAAGGGTGTCGTGTGACACTGAAGAGGGGCCTTTGGTTGTGGGTTACAAGAATAGTGTCTGTGACGGGTCTCGACAAAGACGCAAATGCGGGTAGTGCCCGCGGGAGACAAGGGTGTAAAAGTGGAAAAACGGGGGCGAAAGTGTATTACACGGGGGAAAAAGAGTGTAAAAGTGACCCCCTTTGGGGGGAAAGAGCGTCACAACTCGGATAAGGGTCTGGGAAACGCAGTTGATTTTAATTTATTATTTTTAAATGTTATTTAATTTATTATTTTAGCATGATATATATAGGGGACACAGGATGTGAAGAAGTTGTACCCTGTGTGGGTTACGAATTTTTTTTTTTTTAGTTAGATGTTTAATTATAATTTATTTTTTAAAAACATGTATATATTATCGATGTTTATTGGGTTAAAAATACCCTTCTAAAACCAAAAGATTGTGTGTGTTTTTTTAAAATTTTAAAAGATTAATTTTTTTTAAAATGTATATGTTCCCGAACTCTTTATTACAAAATGAGAAACTCCATTTTTTAAAAAAAAACTTTTTTGAAAATACTAGTTATGTTCATTTAAATATGTTTAAAAATTTTATGAGCAAGTGAACCGCCATCTGAAAAAAAAAATCCAACGGGTTTCTTGTCATGTAACTACAACTTCGTGGGATTGCAATACCAAACCACAAATTTTAACTAACAAATTTTGGGTTTTCCATAAATTTCCCCCAAAGGGGACCAGCACAAAAACTTAAGTCATTCTCTTTTGAAAAATTATTTTGTCCCTCCTTTATGGGCCCTTACTTTGGTTTCTCTGCCGTTTACTGTCAAATTAAATTGGTACTCTGCCGTCACTGGGCATTACCCTTGGGAATCTGCCGTCACTGTCAAATTTCTTTTGGTTTTCTTTTGCCGGGCAAAATGTCATTACATGGTTTCTCTGCCCCTCACTTTCATTACTTTTTACTCTGCCGTCCCCTGTCATTACTTGGTACTCTGCCCTCCTTCATTACTTGGTTTCTCTGGGCCTCACTGTCTTACCCCGGGACTGTGCCGTCACTGGCATTACCCGGACTCTGCCTTCACTGTCATTTTTTGGTACTCTGCCTTCCTTCACTACTGGTTACTCTGCCTTCAAATGTACTACCTGGTACTCCCGCCTTCACTGTCACTACCCCCGGTACTCCCGCCTTTTACTGTCTTTTCCGGTACTCTGCCTTTACTGTCATTACCTGGGTACTCTGCCTTCACCGTCATTTCCTGGTACTTCCCCTTTACTTTTCATTACCTGGGACTCTGCCTTCACTGTTAAAAACCCGGGACTCTGTTTCAATGTTATTACTTGGTACCTTTCCTTCCACGTTACTACCCGGTACCCTGCCTTACTTCACACCCGGGGACTCTGGGCCCTTTACTGTTTTTACCTGGTCTCTGCCCTTTAAATTTTCAAATTTCCCGGTAAATCTCCCTTTTCTGTCATTTCCCGGGGGACTCTCCCCTTTTTGTCATTACCTGTACTCTCCCTTTTTCTGGGGATTTTCCTGATACCTCCCTTTACTTCATTACCTGGGACTCTTCCTTCACTGTCATTACTTGATACTCTGACCTTTTGGCCCCTTACCTGGTACCTGCCGGGCACTGTCCCTTACCTGGGACTCTGCCGACACTGTCATTAAAATGGTACTCTGCCGACACTGTCATTTTCCTTTGGGACCTTTTGCCGGGCACTGTCATTTTCCTGGTACTTTTTGCCGTTTACTGTCAAATTTTTTGGGAACCTTTCCCCTTTTCTGGGCATTACCTGGTACTCTCCCTTTACTGTTTTTTACCTGGTACCCCTCCCTTTTCTGTCAAATTTCCTGAACTTCCCCCTTTTTTGTCATTACCCGGTACTCTGCCCCCCAAATGTTTATTACCTGGTACTCTGCCCACACGTCATTTAAATGGGGACCCCCTGCCGACACTTCATTACCTGGGACTTTTCCCCCGCCAATGTCATTACCTGATACCCCTTTCCGACCCTGGGCTTTTCCCGATACCTTTTGCCGACACTGTATTACCTGATACTCTGCCTTTTACTGTCCTTACCTGAATCTTGCCTTACTGCCATTACCTGGTACCTGCCGTCACGTCATTAAAATGGTACTCTGCCTTCACTGTCTTACCTGGTAAAATCTGCCGACAAATGTCCCTTACCTGGTTTCTCTGCCGACACTGTCATTACCCGGTACCTGGGCCCTTTACTGTCTTTTCCTGGGACTCTCCGTCAGTTATTACCTTTTACTCTGCCCCCTAGTATTACCCGGTACTTCTGCCTTCACTGTATTACCTGGGTTCTCCACGTGTCAACAACGCATCACCAAAAACCCTTTGGCCAATCATTTAAATTTAAGGCCGGGATTACCACCACGGATAAATTTAAGTTTTTATTTCACAAAAACCAAGATTTTTTTCCCCAAAATTTTAAAAAAACTTGTGTTGTTCTACTTTCCAAGGCGTTTAAATTTAAATTTTAATCACTGGCATGAAAAAATATCTTATTCTGTAAAAAATGCATTTTAATTAAAACAGCCGTTTTTGTACTTACTCCCAAAATCCCAGGGCCCAAAAACCCTAATTTTAACCTAGACCCGTCCATTTAAAAATCAAAGCATGGTTTTGGCTGTATACCAAATTTGGTTAAAAATTATTCACAAATAAACCCCCACTAAGGGTTTTAAAAAAAATTTACGATATGACAACGTTTTTATTTGAACCCACCTGAGCAGATAAGAGACAAAGGCCAGGCAGCGGCAGCAACCTTCAAGCTCCGTACTTTTCTCCAACTATCAGAGCCACCAATACTCCTATGGTGACCTAGTTACAAGCAAAACTGCACTACCCAACGTAGCACCCAGAATGACCAAAGATTACCAACAGTGAAACCTACAAATCGAAAATAATAGAGATCAAAGGAAGACTGCCTTCAAACCCAAAGCAACACCCCGCTGCCAGCCGAACAACGTAGCCATAAGTTTTGTATAACTACAACTTCTTCTTAACTACAACAATTCCTGTAGTATTATGAGGCGCAATCTCAGAGGAAACAGCACCAAGGCCAGCAAGAAAGCACCGAAAAATCAACTATTCAACAAGTGTAGCCAGGAGGACGCCGGCCCAGCAACCACCCCTCTCACCACAGCTCAAGGCGACACCACAACAATAACAAACATGGCTGCCCTCAGCCCAACCACCCCTCTTTTAAAAGGATTCAACCTACCAAGTAGTCTCTCAGGTATGACCAACGATCCAGATACCCTAAAGTCATGCATCACCACCTTAGTTATTGAAAATATGAATCTTCGAGAGACGCTAACAAAACAAGACACCAGGATGACACAACTCGTGAACAAAATCCTCAGTCTTGAACAAAAGTTATCAACACCAGGAATGACTAACTATGGCAAGACCATCCAGAGTCATAGATAGCCATACAGAACAAATAATATCTCTTAATACAAAGGTTGAGGAAGCAGTAAAAAAATGGAAGAACAACTTTGATAACCAGTTCAGTGGCTACTTTGCTCTCCAAGAAGATAAAACTGAACAAGATAAACTATCGGACACAGTAATAGTTAACAGTCCACTTTTTCCCAGTGATATGAACCAAACGAACAGTAAAGAAATTACTCTCCAGATCATAAAGGACCAAACAAAAGTTACAGTACCAGAGTCAGAAATGACGGAAGCCAGGTTACTAGGATCCCATGGTAGATAAAGTGTTATGCTTAGATTCCACTCATGACAGGAAAAAAGACTTCATAATTGCATCTATTAAAGTAAAGAAAGAGGTATACATAAAAGAGTGTCTTACCAAAAAACGTCAGAACCTCCTGTTTAGTCAGAAAACTTAAGCGGGACAATAATGACAATACACCAATGCTTCACACGGGATGGGAAAATTCTAGTTAGGAAAACGAATGTAGGTCAACTGTACACAATCACGAACGAGAATGATCTATCACGATTTCTCAGGGATACTAATCTTACAGAGAATAACTAAACAATGTCCAACCTAAAAGCCTACGTAGTGTAGTGTATGTTTTGCTCCATGATTGTTCAAATTTCGTAGTACAATCTCTTAGTAATTAAATAATCAACAACCTCATTATGTGATTTTACTAGTAAGCATAAGTCACCTTATGTAATTTTCTTATTTACTATTGTTTGCTTAAATATTAGCTGAATTGATACTTACTCTGTCCATATTACTACCTCATATTTTTTTAAATACTATCAATTGATATTACCTACTAAAATTAATGATTACCATTTTTACTATCAGTACAATTTACTCTTAAAGTTTTTGACATTTAATTACCATTACTTGTCTAATTACCATAAACTGTTTTAATACCACATTTACTATCTTAGAGTACTCTTAAATACCTTGTACTGCCAAATAACCTCTAGTATAACTACCACTGCAATATTGAACCCAAATAACTGTTCTTAAAATTTAATACTTGAAATAAACATTACTTTTCACTTTTTTTTTTTTTTGCTAATTAATCTTTTTTGTAATCATTATTACTTACTAAAATTTTATTAAACACCATATTTACTACCAGTCAATTTTGCTTTTGTAAATTAATCATTATTTTATACTTTTCATAACATTTTGTTGCCAAATTTTCAAGTTTGTATATTCAACTCCAACCTTTATATTATCCTTTGTACCTGTGTACCTGTCTACCATCTTACTATCATATTATAACCAAGTCATTGCCATTGTTATTTTTTACTTATTATTCTTTTGGTACTTTAATTTGTGAATTTTATTTTGTCAGTTTAAATCTAATTATTCTCTTGATCTTGTTAACAACATATATCAGACCCTAGTGCAATTGCAAGTACCATTTTAATTTGTATTTTTATATTATAAGTTTATACCTAGTTGTACTTTAGCTCATTCTAGCTCAATACATAGACAACACTAAATTCATTATATTAGACCTTAGCGCAATTACAAGAGTGAGTCTGGTGCCACTTGTAATTTGTTTTTTTATAGCATTAGTTTATACCTAGTTGTACTTCAGCTCATTCTAGCACAACACACAGACAATATCAATTTCATTATGTTTATTAGTGACTATACTCTATATGACCAAAGTGCTTTAGCGGTATACTTATCCAAACCTCCCACCACTACAGAAATCAGTATTAGAACTCACCACATAATACAGGATATAAACAACCACTATTTAAACCTAAAAGATGAATGATCACGTTGACCCTGATCTAAACCTCCATAGTCTAACACACAATCAAAACTAATTGGAAAGTAACTGCCTTTATTACACAGCATCACAGGCCAGCAAATGTCCTGAACACTGTTCAAAGTCTATCAGTTCTTAACTACAACATCAGGTCCTTAAGCAAACACTATGATGACCTCCTGGCACTCCTTGAGTCACTAAAGACACCCTTCTCCTGCATTATTCTTACTGAGACCTGGCTTAAGCAGGACACAGTTGATATCTACCCACTACCAGGATACACATCAATCCACAACTGCAGACCATACCAAGTTGGGGTGGTACTGCAATCTATTACTCTAACCAACTATCTTGTATTAGCACTAATTGGTTTAGTGATGAATATGGGGAATACATTTTTGCTAATTTTACTGTAAAAAACCTCAAGACGCCTATAACAATCGGTGCCATATACCGGATACCCCACACAAACATCCCAAACTTCAGTGAGAATCTAAAGTCACTAATAACAAACAGACAAATAAACAAGCACCACCTTCTCTTAGCTGGAGACTTCAATATCAACCTTGGCCTACCAGATGATCAGACTAATTGATTTCATCAACAATATGAACAACACACTTCTCATACCAACAATAACTAAACCAACCAGATTGATTGAGATAAGTGCAACCATAATAGACCACATATGGACCAATATACTAGCCCCCCTTAAATCAGGGATAATCACAGGCAACACTACTGACCACTACCCAACTTTCCTCTTAACAAACATTAGTAAGCCACCACTCTAATACAACAAAGTTTCATTTAGACTCCATGACGAGGCCTCAATAAGGAATTTCACAGCAGACCTAGAGACTGTGGTGATGAATGGTTTGAAAAACCGACAAGTTGAAGATTGAGACACTTATGCAGCATATGGGAATCTTTATTCAGGAAACGTTTCGCCACACAGTGGCTTCTTCAGTCCAATACAAAGAGGAAGGCGTAAGGAGAGGAGGAGAATGAGGTAATCAGTCCCTCAACCTGGAGTCGATGTGTTCAGTCCATCAATCTTGTAGAATGTACAGCATAGGGCCGTAGACGTGGCTTATATACTGTAGAGATGTGAGGTGAAGCAGGCGGAGGCGGGGTCATAGTGGTACCATCCACTAGTCGAAGTAGGTCTTCGTCCAAAGGTTGAACAAGTGTTGAAGAATTCTTTGTAACAAGATCCCATGATGCTGCAGTGTCTGACAGTTTTGATGAATGGTTTGAAAAACCGACAAGTTGAAGATTGAGACACTTATGCAGCATATGGGAATCTTTATTCAGGAAACGTTTCGCCACACAGTGGCTTCTTCAGTCCAATACAAAGAGGAAGGCATAAGGAGAGGAGGAGAGTGAGGTAATCAGTCCCTCAACCTGGAGTCGATGTGTTCAGTCCATCAATCTTGTAGAATGTACAGCATAGGGCCGTAGACGTGGCTTATATACTGTAGAGATGGAGGTGAAGCAGGCGGAGGCGGGTCCATAGTGTTACCATCCACTAGTCGAAGTGGTCTTCGCCAAAGGTTGAACAAGTGTTGAAGAATTCTTTGTAACAAGATCCCATGATGCTGCAGTGTCTGACAGTTGTGATGAATGGTTTGAAAAACCGACAAGTTGAAGATTGAGACACTTATGCAGCATATGGGAATCTTTATTCAGGAAACGTTTCGCCACACAGTGGCTTCTTCAGTCCAATACAAAGAGGAAGGCATAAGGAGAGGAGGAGAGTGAGGTAATCAGTCCCTCAACCTGGAGTCGATGTGTTCAGTCCATCAATCTTGTAGAATGTACAGCATGGGCCGTAGACGTGGCTTATATACTGTAAGATGTGAGGTGAAGCAGGCGGAGGCGGGGTCATAGTGGTACATCCACTAATCGAAGTAGGTCTTCGTCCAAAGGTTGAACAAGTGTTGAAGAATTCTTTGTAACAAGATCCCATGATGCTGCAGTGTCTGACAGTTGTGATGAATGGTTTGAAAAACCGACAAGTTGAAGATTGAGACACTTATGCAGCATATGGGAATCTTTATTCAGGAAACGTTTCGCCACACAGTGGCTTCTTCGGTCCAATACAAAGAGGAAGGCATAAGGAGAGGAGGAGAGTGAGGTAATCAGTCCCTCAACCTGGAGTCGATGTGTTCAGTCCATCAATCTTGTAGAATGTACAGCATAGGGCCGTAGACGTGGCTTATATACTGTAGAGATGTGAGGTGAAGCAGGCGGAGGCGGGGTCATAGTGGTACCATCCACTATGGGATCTTGTTACAAAGAATTCTTCAACACTTGTTCAACCTTTGGACGAAGACCTACTTCGACTAGTGGATGGTACCACTATGACCCCGCCTCCGCCTGCTTCACTCACATCTCTACAGTATATAAGCCACGTCTACGGCCCTATGCTGTACATTCTACAAGATTGATGGACTGAACACATCGACTCCAGGTTGAGGGACTGATTACCTCACTCTCCTCCTCTCCTTATGCCTTCCTCTTTGTATTGGACTGAAGAAGCCACTGGGGTGGCGAAACGTTTTCCCGAATAAAGATTCCCATATGCTGCATAAGTGTTCATTTTTCAACTTGTCGGTTTTTCAAACCATTCATCACAACTGTCAGACACTGCAGCATCATGGGATCTTGTTACAAAGAATTCTTCAACACTTGTTCAACCTTTGGACGAAGACCTACTTCGACTAGTGGATGGTACCACTATGACCCCGCCTCCGCCTGCTTCACCTCACATCTCTACAGTATATAAGCCACGTCTACGGCCCTATGCTGTGCATTCTACAAGATTGATGGACTGAACACATCGACTCCAGGTTGAGGGACTGATTACCTCACTCTCCTCCTCTCCTTATGCCTTCCTCTTTGTATTGGACTGAAGAAGCCACTGTGTGGCGAAACGTTTCCTGAATAAAGATTCCCATATGCTGCATAAGTGTCTCAATCTTCAACTTGTCGGTTTTTCAAACCATTCATCACAACTGTCAGACACTGCAGCATCATGGGATCTTGTTACAAAGAATTCTTCAACACTTGTTCAACCTTTGGACGAAGACCTACTTCGACTAGTGGATGGTACCACTATGACCCCGCCTCCGCCTGCTTCACCTCACATCTCTACAGTATATAAGCCACGCTACGGCCCTATGCTGTACATCTACAAGATTGATGGACTGAACACATCGACTCCAGGTTGAGGGACTGATTACCTCACTCTCCTCCTCTCCTTATGCCTTCCTCTTTGTATTGGACTGAAGAAGCCACTGTGTGGCGAAACGTTTCCTGAATAAAGATTCCCATATGCTGCATAAGTGTCTCAATCTTCAACTTGTCGGTTTTTCAAACCATTCATCACAACTGTCAGACACTGCAGCATCATGGGATCTTGTTACAAAGAATTCTTCAACACTTGTTCAACCTTTGGACGAAGACCTACTTCGACTAGTGGATGGTACCACTATGACCCCGCCTCCGCCTACTTCACCTCACATCTCTACAGTATATAAGCACGTCTACGGCCCTATGCTGTACATTCTACAAGATTGATGGACTGAACACATCGACTCCAGGTTGAGGGACTGATTACCTCACTCTCCTCTCTCCTTATGCCTTCCTCTTTGTATTGGACTGAAGAAGCCACTGTGTGGCGAAACGTTTCCTGAATAAAGATTCCCATATGCTGCATAAGTGTCTCAATCTTCAACTTGTCGGTTTTTCAAACCATTCATCACAACTGTCAGACACTGCAGCATCATGGGATCTTGTTACAAAGAATTCTTCAACACTTGTTCAACCTTTGGACGAAGACCTACTTCGACTAGTGGATGGTACCACTATGACCCCGCCTCCGCCTGCTTCACCTCACATCTCTACAGTATAATAAACCACGTCTACGGCCCTATGCTGTACATTCTACAAGATTGATGGACTGAACACATCGACTCCAGGTTGAGGGACTGATTACCTCACTCTCCTCCTCTCCTTATGCCTTCCTCTTTGTATTGGACTGAAGAAGCCACTGTGTGGCGAAACGTTTCCTGAATAAAGATTCCCATATGCTGCATAAGTGTCTCAATCTTCAACTTGTCGGTTTTTCAAACCATTCATCACAACTGTCAGACACTGCAGCATCATGGGATCTTGTTACAAAGAATTCTTCAACACTTGTTCAACCTTTGGACGAAGACCTACTTCGACTAGTGGATGGTACCACTATGACCCCGCCTCCGCCTGCTTCACCTCACATCTCTACAGTATATAAGCCACGTCTACGGCCCTATGCTGTACATTCTACAAGATTGATGGACTGAACACATCGACTCCAGGTTGAGGGACTGATTACTCACTCTCCTCCTCTCCTTATGCCTTCCTCTTTGTATTGGACTGAAGAAGCCACTGTGTGGCGAAACGTTTCCTGAATAAAGATTCCCATATGCTGCATAAGTGTCTCAATCTTCAACTTGTCGGTTTTTCAAACCTTTTATCACAACTGTCAGACACTGCAGCATCATGGGATCTTGTTACAAAGAATTCTTCAACACTTGTTCAACCTTTGGACGAAGACCTTCTTCGACTAGTGGATGGTACCACTTGACCCCGCCCCCGCCTGCTTCACCTCACATCTCTACAGTATATAAGCCACGTTACGGCCCTATGCTGTACATTCTACAAGATTGATGGACTGAACACATGACTCCGGTTGAGGGACTGATTACCTCACTCTCCTCCTCTCCTTATGCCTTCCTCTTTGTATTGGACTGAAGAAGCCCCC
>NW_026509429.1:0-14604 GCF_026875155.1 Cherax quadricarinatus
TTTTTTTCCCCCCGGGTGATAACATGTCTTGTTCCTTCCCCTTTCCCTGAGTGATGATAAATGTCTTGTTCCCTTTCCTTGAGTGATGATACCTGCTTGTTCCTCCTCTCCTTCCTGGTGATGATACATGTCTTGTTCCCCCCCTTCTTTGACCAACAATAACCCCATTTGTCCCCCAGTGTTTACGTTGTGTGGGCTGGGTGTGTGTGTGTGTGTGTGTGGTTGTGTGTGGTGTGTGTTGGTGTGTGTATTGTGTGAGTTTGCGGTGGTGTATCCCCAAAATGTGGTTCGGGGTCGAACCCCCGGCCCCCGCCCTTAATTGTCGTCTTGTCCCCCTTCTCCCTGTTTCCGGCTGCCAACCCCCTTTTAAAACAAGGGTTTTCCTGCCCCACCCCATTTGGGGGGTTTCCCTTCCCAAAACCCCCAATAGACAAAAAATCCCCCAAACCCCCTTCCCCTTGGTCTTCAGTTCCCAGTTGGGCCCCCCGGGTCCCTTGCCCCCCGGAATACCTCCTGCCCAAACCTTGAAATTCCCCGCAGTACTTGTAGTCGTTATCATGTCCCCCCCCCCCTGCCCTTTTTGTCCCCAGTGCTCAGTCCTTTTCCCCTAAACCCTTTTTCCTGCCCTTTTCCCCCAGCTCGGGACACCCTGTTGAAAACCTTTGTTTTTTCCAAACTTCTTGACGTGCTTGCCCAGGTGGGGTTTCCCCAGACGGTGCTGCTACCCAGTAAGTGTGTATCATTTTGTATCCCCATTTTTTTTGGGGGTCGAGTCACAGCCCCGGGCCCCCGGCCTTTCGCGATTGCTATAGTCCTCCTCTCCCCGCCCATGAGCTCATCAAACCTGCCCTTTAAAATAATTTGGTTCCTCCCCCCAACACATTTTAGGCTATTCCATGGCCCGATACTCATATGAAGAAATACTTCCTAAAATCCTTTTTTCAGATTTCAATTCCCAAATTTTGACCCCTTTGTTTGTGTCCCATTCTGGAAATCCCCTCTTTGTCCCCCCGTTTTCCCCGGCATATTTTATATGTCGTTATCTGTTCCCCCCACCCCCTGGCCCAGTTCGTCAGCCCATTTTCCCCCCAACCCTTTTTCAAGGGCAATCCCCCTAGCTTGGGGGCTTTCTTTTTGCAAACCTTTCATTTTTTCTAGTTTCTTGAGTCTTGATAGGGGTGGATTCCAAAGGGGGTGCATCCCCATATGGGCCTCGTAGATGTGACAAGTCTTTAAAAGAATCCTTCTGAGGTAACGGAAGCTATCCCTGGTTGCCCGGGCCCCTATGCTGACGTTATTGATTTATGTGCGCTAGGAGTATGCTCGGGTTATACTCCCCCCAATCTTTTTCTTTAGTAGGGGTTTGCATCTTTTTGGCCCTCTAAACTATTTGGCTGCGGTCTTCTTGCCCCTCCCCCAAAATTATGAATTTATTTGGCGGGGTTAAATTAAGGAGCCTTTTCTGGACCCGGGTTGTAGTGTCCGACTCTTTTTAGTCCCGCCTGATCCCCGTCCCGATTGATTCTTCTCATTAACTTAATGCTGCAAACAAGGAACTTTTGGTCTATCCCCTTGTTATGTGTTACGATACCCAAAAACAGACAGGTCCCAGGACTGACCCTGTGTGTGTGTGTGGTGTTTGGTGTGTGTGTGTGTGGTGTGTGTTGTTGGGTGTGTGTGGTGTGTGTGTGTGTTTGTTCGTTGGGGGTGTGCAGTATGGTGTATGTTGTGGGGGTGTGTGTGGTGTGGGGGGTGGTGTGGGGTGTTGGGTGTGTGTGTGGTGGTGTGTGTGTTGTGGTAGGTGTGTTGTTGTGTGTGGTATGTGTTGGGGTGTGTTGGTGGGGAGTTTGTGTTGTGTGGGTGTGGTGGGTGTGTGTGGTGGGGTGTGGTGTGTGTGGGGTGTGGGTTTAGTGTGGGGGTGGTGGTGTGGGGGGGTGTGTGTGGGGGGGTGTGTGTGGTGCGTTTTAATGGTGTGTATGTTGGTTTTGGGGTGTGTGTGGGGTTGGTGGGGCGTTTGTAATGTGGTGTGGTGTGGGTGTGTGGTGGTTGTGCGTTTTTAAGGTGGTAGTGTGTGTGGTGTGTGTGTGTGTGGGGGTTTGAAAGTTGTGTGTGTGGGGGCGTTGTAATGTGTGTGTAGTGTGTGTGGGGTGGGTGTGGGGGTTTGTAATGTGTGTGGTGCGTTTTTAATGTGTGTGTGTGTGTGTGGTGGTTTTTTAATGTGTGTGTAGTGTTGTGGTGGTGGTGTGGTGCTTTGAATTGGGGTTAGGTGTTGGGGGCTGTGTTGGTGGTTTTTTAAAGTGTGTGTATGTGGGGGGTATGTGGGGTGTGTGTGTTTGTGTGGTGCGTTTGTAAAGTGTGTGTAGTGTGTTTTGGGGTTTGGTGTGGGCGTTTGTAATGTGTGGGTAGTGGTTTTTGGTGTTGGTGTGGTGGTTTGTAATGTGTGTGTAGGGGTTGTGGGTGGGTGTGGGGTGCGTTTGTAAAAAAGTTGTAGTTGGGGTGTGGGGCGTTTGTTATGTGGGTAGTGGTGGGGTGTGTGGTGTTTTTGGTGGTTTTTTTTGTGTGTGAGTGTTGGTGTGGTGGTGGTGTGGTGGTGTGGGGGTTTTGGTTCGTTTGTAATGTTTTGTGCAGTGTGTGTGGTGTGTTGGAACCCCAAAAGGGGGTTTTGACCCCCCCCAAGGGGACCCGGGGGGGTCAAATTCCCCCCCCGGGGAAAAGGCCCCGGAAGGGGCGGGGGTTACGACCCGCCCGGGGAGAAAAACACTCGGCTCCCCCCCTTTGCCCTTTTTATCAACCCTCCCTTGGCTTTTACCCCCGCCCTTTGGCTTACAACGGCCCCGCCCCCCTCACCCCTGCCTGGCTTTCCCAAAACCCCGCCTCGAATCCCCCCCCTGCCTGTCTCCCCACCCTGTCCGGTCCTTACACTGTTGGTTCCCGAAAAATTTCCCCGGCCCCTCACCAGTCTCGGGGCCCTTTTCTCTGCTTCTGTTCCTAACTGCCTCGGCTTTTCCCCTTTCCCCTGCTTCGGGTCCCCTTCATGTCGGTTTTTTCCCCCCCCCCCCCGGTCATCCCAATTTTCCCCTCCGGGCCCCACAGCAGCCTTTCCCCCCGCCCCCGTCTCAGGGTGGGCCCCAACCCCCCAAACCGACATGGTAGCCACACGTTAACCCCAGATCATTTGGGAGCCACCAGTAATAAACAAATCATGGAAACCACAAAAGTAAACATAGTCATGGGAGCCCCCCAGTATAACATATATCATGGTGCCACACAGGGAATTAAATAGATTTTGGAAGCCAAAACAGTATAAATATATCATGGTAACCAAAGATTAAATTTCATGGTAGGGCCCCACAGATAAATTTGATCAGGTTTGTCAACAGTGTAACAAATCAAAAGGGACCAACGTGTAACGCAGATCAAGGTAATCAACAGGTAAACCGATCTGGTAAACAACCGTGTAAACAGTTTATGGTAAATCACACGTGGGGAACACCCGATAGGTAACACACTGTGCAGATATGGGGAAGTCACAATGTATTGGATCTTTGGCCCGTCACAATGGATATATCATGGTAGTCACACTGTAAAAGTCAAGGAAATCACCCCGGGGTAAAAAACAAAAACATGGTGTCCCCCGTAAGATCATGGCAGTCACAAATGTTCAGATCATGGTAGTAAATATAAGTCATGGTAATCCACTGTAAGATCAGGTAAATCCCCGGTTTTAAAACAAATCAAAGGGGTCCCAAAATGTACAGATCACGGTTCACATGTACAAAACTGGGAGGCCCCACTTACAGATCACGGTGTAATGTACAGAAACATGGGAGTCACATATACAATATGGCAGTCACACTGTATAGATCATGGAAATCAACATGTAACACGGGTCTGGTATCAAACCTGGAAGATATGGTAGTCCCCCTGTACCCCCAAACATTGGGAGTAAAACTGTATAGTTTTATTGGGATTACGCTGTAAAAGATCAGGTAGTTTACAAGGTGTAAAACAGTTATGGTAGTCAATGTTAAAATAAGGGGAGTCCCCAAATGTTTTAAATCATGGGAGTCACACCGTGTAGCACAGATTGGTAGTGCAGTCAAAAAAAGGTAGCCTTTCTGAAAAGATCAAAGGTAGTACACTGTACCGATCATGGTAGTCACACTGTACAATCATGGTAAATTCCCCCCTGTACAGACATGGGAGTAAAACTGTACAGATCATGGGAGTCACATGTACAGAAGGTTTCCCCACAGTGGGAACAAGATATGGTAGTACACTGAAAAATCAGGGGAGTCATTTCTGTCAGAACATGGCAGTCACACTGTTTCAGATCATGGTAGTAACTTTTACAAAAATCATGGTATTCACAATGAACAATATGGGATTTCCAAAAAAGAATTTAACCAAAAAATTTAAGGGGGAGCCAAATTACAACCCCTGGAAAAACACACAGGGCCAAACCACAAATATGGAAAATCCTCCCCCCTGTAAAATCAAGGTGTCACACTGTAAAAATAAAGGTAGGCCCCAAAAGTAAGACATGGTTGTCCCATGTAAAAAATCATGGTAGTCAAAACTTTTAAAAAAGATTTATGGTAGTCACACTGGGCAAAAAATGGGATCACCTTCAGAAAAGGGATCCAAAACTGTACAGATTTTTTGGTATTCCAAAAAATTTAAAAAGCCAAGGTTTGTCCCACGTACAAAATCATGGTTACCCCTCAAAAATGGGGTACAGTTCAGCGGGTTTCACACTGTAAAAAGATATTTGGGAGTCCCCACTGTACAGATCATGGTGTCACACGGGCCCGATATGGTTTCCCATGTAAAAAGGTCATGGTGTACACTTTTCAGATCTGGAAATCCACCTGTAAAAGATATTGGGATCAAACTGTTTCAAATCATGGATCCACTGTACAATCCCTGGTAGTCCAAAATGTTAAAAAGATAAAGGTATCAAGTAAAATTGGTATCACACGTACAAATCATGGTAGCACAATGTACAGATCAAGGGTTTCCCCACTTTAAAAAGATTTGGTGTCCACTGTACCAAAAACATGGGGTTTTTACATGTACAGAACATGGGTTTTCACACAGTGTAACCCCAGATTATGGTTAGGGACCACTTTTACAGATATTTGGGAGGCCCCTGCCCAAATTTTGGGTCCCCGGACATGGGGTTAATTTTCTGGTAGTCACTTCTTGGGAACAAAAAGGAAAATTTTGGTAGTCCAATTTAAAAAAAATGGTGTCAACCTTACAATAAAGGTTTTAACAGTGGTAAAAGTCAAGGTGTCAATGTACGGTCATGGTAATTTACAAATGTACAGTCATGGTTTTTCACCGTTTTTAAAAAGATCATGGTTTTACACAGTGTTACACAGATCATGGGGAGTCACACAGTTTTAACCAGACCTGGGTCACACCCGTGTAACACAGATCATGGGGAAAAACCCCCCCCCCTGCAGTTCATGGGAGTCACCTGTAAAGAAAAAGGGGAGTCCCCTGTAAGTCATGGTGCCCAGTGGAAAACCGATAAAAAGGGAGTCACCGTAAAAGATCATGTTTTTTCCACTGTACAATCATGGGGAGTCACACTGTAAAATATCATGGTTTTTCAAAACTTTTACAGTTTATGGTGTTTTTAAAAGGTGTAACACAGATCATGGTAGTCACACTGTACAGATCATTGGGAAATACACTCTACAGATCAAAGGGAAAACACCTGTACGATCATTTGGGAAGGGCAAAAAGGTAACCAATCCGGTGTCACAGTGTAAAAGTCATGGTAGTAAATGAAAGATATGGGTCACATTGTAAAGATATGGTATCACAGTTACAGATAGGGTATCACACTGTAAAAAATCAGGGAGTCAAATTGTAAAAAATTCAGGTATTCACAGGTGTAACGCGTCAGGGTATTTACACGACAGTCATGGTAGTCACACTGTACAGATCATGGTATTCACACTGTACACAGATCATGGTAGTCACACTGTACAGATCATGGTAGTCACACTGTACAGATCATGGTAGTCACACTGTACAGATCATGGTAGTCACACTGTACAGATCATGGTAGTCACACTGTACAGATCATGGTAGTCACGCTGTACAGATCATGGTAGTCACACTGTACAGATCATGGTAGTCACGCTGTACAGATCATGGTAGTCACGCTGTACAGATCATGGTAGTCACGCTGTACAGATCATGGTAGTCACGCTGTACAGATCATGGTAGTCACACTGTACAGATCATGGTAGTCACGCTGTACAGATCATGGTAGTCACGCTGTACAGATCATGGTAGTCACCGGGTCAATATTTATCTTAAATTTAGGATGTATGAAGATAATGGAGTCCCCTGGACTCCAGGTGGGGCACGGGTTACTCGTAGTTCACCTTACAATCTTGCCCCACGGACTGAAAATCCAGGGTAGAAGTAACGAATGGTAAAACCTGTCTCATTTATTAAACATTGTCGAATAAACAAAATTTTAATGAAATTAAAGGAATATTTATTACAGGAATTTTTGCGTTTTGGATCACAGCCCAGGTTTGGGTTTCCTAGGTTATTACTTTTCCCTTCACTACTAAAGAATCCACGAAAAATAGTGTTGTTAAACGTTTTTTAAACAGCAAAAACTTACTAAAAATTCCCTTAAAAAAAACAAAGGTTTGCGAAGGCACCCCTGTAATTCCAAAAAACCGTTTAGTACCAACGACAAAAAATTTGGTGAATAACAAACACCCAAGCCAGTGTGACTGACGCAAGACACCCTGTGAATAAAAAACAAAGCCAGGTGCTGACGCAAGAACCCCTGTGAATAACACAACAAAGCAGTGTAACTGACGCAAGACACCCACTGTGAATAAAAAACAAAGCCAGTGTGACTGGCGCAAGACACCCACTGTGAATAACACAACAAAGCCAGTGTGACTGATGCAAAACATCCACTGTGAATAACACAACAAAGCCATTTGTGACTGAGCAAGCCACCCACTGTGAATAAAACAACAAGCCAGTGGGGACTGAGCAAGACACCACTGTGAATAACACAACAAAGCCAGTGTGACTGATGCAAGACACCCACTGTGAATAACACAACAAAGCCAGTGTGACTGATGCAAGACACCCACTGTGAATAACACAACAAAGCCAGTGTGACTGACGCAAGACACCCACTGTGAATAACACAACAAAGCCAGTGTGACTGATGCAAGACACCCACTGTGAATAACACAACAAAGCCAGTGTGACTGACGCAAGACACCCACTGTGAATAACACAAAGCCAGTGTGACTGACGCAAGACACCCAGTGTGAATAACACAACAAAGCCAGTGTAACTGACGCAAGACACCCACTGTGAATAAAACAACAAAGCCAGTGTGACTGACGCAAGACACCCATGTGAATAACAAACAAAAGCAGTGTGACTGACGCAAGACACCCACTGTGAATAACACAACAAAGCCAGTGTGACTGATGCAAGACATCCACTGTGAATAACACAACAAAGCCAGTGTGACTGACGCAAGACACCCACTGTGAATAAAACAAAGCCAGTGTGACTGACGCAAGACACCCACTGTGAATAACACAACAAAGCCAGTGTGACTGAGCAAGACACCACTGTGAATAACAAAACAAAGCCGGTGACTGCCGCAAGACCCCCACTGTGAAAAAACCCAACAAAGCCAGTGTGACTGTGCAAGACATCCCTGTGAATAAACAACAAAGCCAGTGTGACTGACGCAAGACACCCACTGTGAATAACACAACAAAGCCAGTGTGACTGATGCAAAACATCCACTGTGAATAACACAACAAAGCCAGCGTGACTGACGCAAGACACCCACTGTGAATAACACAACAAAGCCAGTGTGACTGACGCAAGACACCCACTGTGAATAACACAAAGCCAGTGTGACTGACGCAAGACACCCACTGTGAATAACACAACAAAGCCAGTGTGACTGACGCAAGACATCCACTGTGAATAACACAACAAACCCAGGTGACGGGCGCAAGAAAACCCACTGTGAATAACCCCAACAAAGCCAGTGTATGACCCAAGACCCCCATGTGAATAAACAACAAAGCCAGTGGACTGACGCAAGACCCCCACTGTGAAAAACACAACAAACCCAGTGACTGAGCAAGGAACCCACTGTGAATAAACAACAAAGCCAGTGTAATGACGCAAGACACCCACTGTGAATAACACAACAAAGCCGTGTACTGACGCAAGACACCCATGTAAATTAAAACAACAAAGCCAGTGTGACTGACGCAAGACACCCACTGTGAATAACACAACAAAGCCAGTGTGACTGATGCAAGACACCCACTGTGAATAACACAACAAAGCCAGTGTGAATGATGCAAACACCCACTGTGATAACACAACAAAGCCAGTGTGACGAGCAAGACACCCACTGTGAAATACACAACAAAGCCATTGTGACGATGCAAAACACCACTGTGAATAACACAACAAAGCCAGTGTGACTGACGCAAGACACCCTGTGAATAAAACCAAAGCCAGTGTGAAGACCAAGACCCCATGTGAATAACACAACAAAGCAGGTGATGACGCAAGACCCCCACTGTGAATAACACAACAAAGCCAGTGTATGAGCAAGACACTCACTGGGAATAACACAAACAAGCCAGTGTACTGAGCAAGACACCCATGTGAATAACACAACAAAGCAGTGTGACGCAAGACACCCACTGTGAATAAACAACAAGCCAGTTTTGATGCAAAGACACCCACTGTGAATAAACAACAAAGCCGTGTATGATGCAAGACCCCCACTGTAAATAAACAACAAAGCCAGTGTGATGATGCAAGACACCCATGTGAATAACAAACAAACCCAGTGTGACTGTTTGCAAGAAAACCACGTGATAACAAACAAACCCAGTTGTGACTGATGCAAGACACCCACTGTGAATAACACAACAAAGCCAGTGTGACTGATGCAAGACACCCACTGTGAATAACACAACAAAGCCAGTGTGACTGATGCAAGACACCCACTGTGAATAACACAACAAAGCCAGTGTGACTGATGCAAGACACCCACTGTGAATAACACAACAAAGCCAGTGTGACTGATGCAAGCACCACTGTGAATAACACAACAAAACCAGTGTGACTGACGCAAGACACCCACTGTGAATAACGCAACAAAGCCAGTGTAACTGACGCAAGACACCCACTGTCAATAACACAACAAAGCCAGTGTGACTGACGCAAGACACCCACTGTCAATAACACAACAAAACCAGTGTGACTGACGCAAGACACCCACTGTGAATAACACAACAAAACCAGTGTGACTGATGCAAGACACCCACTGTGAATAACGCAACAAAGCCAGTGTGACTGACGCAAGACACCCACTGTGAATAACGCAACAAAGCCAGTGTGACTGACTCAAGACACCCACTGTGAAAACACAACAAAACCAGTGTGACTGATGCAAGACACCCACTGTGAATAACGCAACAAAGCCAGTGTGACTGACGCAAGACACCCACTGTGAATAACACAACAAAACCAGTGTGACTGACGCAAGACACCCACTGTGAATAACACAACAAAACCAGTGTAACTGACGCAAGACACCCACTGTGAATAACACAACAAAACCAGTGTGACTGATGCAAGACACCCACTGTGAATAACACAACAAAGTCAGTGTGACTGATGCAAGACACCCACTGTGAATAACACAACAAAGCCAGTGTGACTGATGCAAGACACCCACTGTGAATAACACAACAAAAACACCAGGCCCGCCCTGCCTCTCTGCTCTCTATCTTAAGACTGACTCACAAATTGGGTCCTAAGGGTGAGTGGCATTCAAAACATGCTATGGTCAGCAGCAACATGAATAACAGTCAGTGAATAACAGTAATTCACACGGATGGTTGGTAGTGAGTCATACTACCGGTAACTGGTTACTGGTAACTGGTACTACTGGGAACTGATACTACTGAGATTCTACCAGGGAGACCTCATCCACTTCACTGGATCAATCCGTTCCACCAGTTGAGGAGAAAGACTTAGCTCCCACTGACTTCCCAGACGAGGTCAAGCATTTGTTGACTCTGTTGAACAAACGTCGTAAAGCCATTGCCTTACCAGGTGAGAAGATGGGTATAACGAACTTATTGTCCCATTGTATCCCACTTGAACCTGGTACTAGACCTATCTATATACCTGCATACAGAATGCCTCATTCACAAGTTGCTGTAACAGAAGAATTGATCAATCAAATGCTTGATGATGGAGTTATTGCACCTAGCAATTCACCTTGGGAAATTTGCACTTGATTCAGTACCTAAGAAGGGGTGGTACTTGGCGTCCACTGATTGACTTTAAGAAGTTAAATGAAAAAACTATTCAAAATCGCTTCCCACTTCCTGTACTTGGTGATCTTTTACGTAACATCGGAGATAACAAAGTCTTTTCGACCCTGGGCTTGTTACAAGGGTTTTGGCAAGTCCCTCTTCATGAGGACAGCCAAGAGCTAACTGCATTCTCCACTCCTACAGGTCATTATCACTTCCTCTGTATGGCCTTTGGATTACGATCCTCCCCTATCACGTTCTCAAGGCTCATGACTAATATCTTTAGAGTTCTCATAGGTAATGCACTTATAGTGTACTTAGATGACGTAAATGTCATGTCTAAAGACGTGGATACACATCTAAAAAGACTTGATGTAGTACTTGGTAAGTTTGAAGAAGCTAATTTAAAGATCAAACTGTTTAAATATCAAAATGGTATACAATACCGACAGGTTGGTATGTAAGACACATAGGCAACATTTAGGCAGCTTTATTCCGAAACATTTCGCCTACACAGTAGGCTTCTTCAGTAGAGTACAGAATGTAGGCAGGAGCAGTAGAGATGTGAAGGCGATGTAATCAGTCCATCACCCTTGAAGTCGTAGATTTGAGGTTGTCAGTCCCTCAGTCTGGAGAAGTTCTGTTCCAAAGTCTGGAACTAACTGAAGATCGAGCGACAGTGTTGAGACTTAAATACTGTACCTCTCCTTTCGACAGTATATAAGTATCAACACTGTTGCTCGATCTTCAGTTAGTTCCAGACTTTGGAACAGAAATTCTCCAGACTGCGGGACTGACAACCTTAAATCTACGACTTCAACGGTGATGGACTGATTACATCGCCTTCACATCTCTACTGCTCCTGCCTACTTTCTATACTCGACTGAAGAAGCCTACTGTGTAGGCGAAACGTTTCGGAATAAAGTTGCCTAAATGTTGCCTATGTGTCTTACCTACCAAACTGTCTAAATGTCAATTCTTTTCAGATCAGAAAATCAACTTTCTTGGCACGTATCACTCCTAGAGTGGGTAACGACTACCAAAGTAAAAAGTAACTGGCAGTACTAAATTTTCCTAACTCCCAAAACTGCTGATGCCGTAGATCCTTTGTGGGCTAAGCAGGTTTTTTATAGATAGTTTTCATTGCCAATTTTTCTTCCATAGCGCTCCTCTAACTGAGTTGCTATAAGATAAGAGTGCTCCTTTTGTTTGGACCTTCCGTCAAAAAGAGCATTCCAAACGTTTAAAAGAAAAGCCTAACATCTTGCTCTCCAATTTTGAAATTTCCAGATATTTTCGAAGCCCTTCTATCTGACAACTGATGCGCTAGTTTCAATTGGCATAGTGCCGTACTAGCCTCAGAGACTGGATGGTACAAGTAACAACGCAGTTGCTTTGCTAGCCCAAGTCCTTACGAAGGCTGAACGTAATTATACAGTAACTGAGCAAGAAGCTTTATCAATAGTAGTCTTTAAGAAGCACTTTCCGAGACATTATTTACCAGTACACTGTTCATGACTTGAACAGACCATGCTCCACTGATACCTTTATTCCAGACAACCTACTGGAAGGTTACCGATGAACCTTGACTATTCCAAGAGTTCAAATCCTACCTTTGAAACACTAACTGGCAAGTCAAATTAGTCGCAGATGCCTTGTCACGACAGTTAGTTATAGTACTGCAGACCCTCATTTACTGCCGAAGATGAAAAGAATGCTCAAAAAACATCCCATGTGGTCTGGTGATTGATTCCTGCTCCAGAAAGATTTTATTCTGACTGTGAAGCCACCAGCACCCATCAGTGACTTTGTCATGAACCAAGAATTACTGTATCGAACAGCCGAGTTGGGTACTCCTAGCAGAAGAGTATACCAGTTAGTAATTCCAGTCGCTAGTGAATGTAGCCTTACATCTAGTTCACGATGTACCAGGTGTTGCAACCCCCTGGTATGATCGTTCAGTAAAACAAGCCAGATTGAAATACTTTTGGCCTCGTATGGCAACTGATACTTCTGAGTATGTTAAGAAATGTAGTGTCTGCATGCAACATAAAGGTAATGCTAAGGTCCTAATCCAGTCCAAGTGTATCCAACTACTAGCGAACCGTGGGAAAGAGTTGCGCTAGATTTGTTAACTAATTTCCAATGTTCCCTCCAGGCAACAAACATCTGGTGTTATGGTAGACCATTTCACCAGATAATTGTGAGTTAGTTCCTATTGCAGATAAGACTGCCGAGACAGTAGCTAAAGCGTTTAAAGAACGCATTATCTGCAGGCAAAACCACCCCTAAGTCCCCTAGTAACAGATAATGGAGGTGAAATTCTCTAATGAGATTCTTGAAAATTTGTGTACCTTGTACAAGATCTCTAAATCCACCATTGTTCCTCATCATCCTGCTAGGTGAGATTGACATATGCAGAATGGGTGTCTCTCTGGGAGGATCAAACTCTGTAGCACTGCTAACTCATGCTGTATTTGAGGCAAAACTGAATTGGTAGTTACAAATGATACTTGAGATTTCTCAATACCTGTCGTGTATGTAGGAATAAAGCATTCAGGTTGAAACGTCTGACTGAGTATCAGAGGTAGAGAGACAAGGATCAGGAGGATTGTCAGAGTCTGTCACATTAGTCTGGGTTGGAACATCATTATCATCACATACTAACTTCATATGATCTAAATGCGATTCTTTATACTGACCAGTACTAATTTCTCTAACCTTATACTTATTACCAGTAATATGTTCAACTACTCGATAAGGACCAATAAACTTTTTGATCAAGCTTTGGGCATTGCAGACGTTTCGTTAAAGTCAGTCAGCATAACTCTCGAACCTACTTTAAATTTTGGACGACTTTGCTCGAGTGTTTGCGACTCTTGTAAATTCTGCTGTTGATTTATGAAGTGTTTCACGGATTCTTCAAAAAGACGCTTTGAGCTAAGCTGGTACGAGTTGCTATGAAATCATCAGGGTTGTAATTTGGTTTCGGGTTATAATATAGCAACTCATAAGGCAAACGTTTATCTACACCGTACAATGCATATTGGGGAGCGCCACCTATAGAAACATGTAAACAGAATTTATAGTTGGGATTGATAGTGGCTCTCAAGACATCAAGTACTTTCTTATTGGTTCGTTCCACTAACCCATTGCTGGCAGGATGATGAGGAACAATGGTGGATTTAGAGATCTTGTACAAGGTGCACAAATTTCAAGAATCTCATTAGAGAATTCACCTCCATTATCTGTTACTAGGGACTTAGGGGTGGTATGACTGCAGATAATGCGTTCTTTAAACGCTTTAGCTACTGTCTCGCAGTCTTATCTGCAATAGGAACTAACTCACAAATCTGGTGAAATGGTCTACCATAACACCCAGATGTTTGTTGCCCTGGAGGGAACATTGGAAATTAGTTAACAAATCTAGCGCAACTCTTTCCCACGGGTTTGCTAGTAGTTGGATACACTTGGACTAGATTAGGACCATTAGCATACCTTTATGTTGCATGCAGACACTACATTTCTTAACATACTCAGAAGTATCAGTTGCCATACGAGGCCAAAAGTATTTCAATCTGGCTTGTTTTACTGAACGAATCCATACCAGGGTGCTAACACCTGGTACATCGTGAACTAGATGTAAGGCCACATTCACTAGTGACTGGAATTACTAACTGGTAAAACTCTCTGCTAGGGGTACCCAACTCGGCTGTTCGATACAGTAATTCTTGGTTCATGACAAAGTCACTGATGGGTGCTGGTGGCTTCACATCAGAATAAAATCTTTCTGGAGCAGGAATCGAATCACACCAACCACATGGATCTTTCACTCCTCTGTGAATAACACAACAAAGCAAGTATCAATAACACAAAACCAGTATCAATAACACAAAGCCAATATCATTAACACAAAGCCAGTATCAACAACACAAAGCCAATATCATTAACACAAAGCCCAAAATCATAACACAAAGCCAATATCATTAACACAAAGCCAGTATCAACAACACAAAGCCAATATCATTAACACAAAGCCAATATCATTAACACAAAGCCAATATCATTAACACAAAGCCAGTATCAACAACACAAAGCCAATATCATTACACAAGCCGTATCAACAACACAAATCCATATCAAAAACACAAAACCCGATCAACAAAACAAAACCGTAACACAACACAAAACCATATCAACAACACAAAAACCCTACAACCCCAAAACCATA